>OMNO01014252.1:0-10321 GCA_900303215.1 Trachyrincus scabrus | reverse complement strand
AGCAGGCTGAACACCAGGCTGAACACCAGGCTGAACACCACCACTGTGGTCTGAGAAGGCTGAACACCAGGCTGAACACCAGGCTGAACACCAGGCTGAACACCAGGCTGAACACCAGGCTGAACACCGCCGGCCGTCCTGCAGCCTCCAGAAACCAGCCTATACCTCTGAGGTTCCAACCTGAAAAAGAAGAAGAAGAATAAAAAACATAATGAGATATAAAGAGATGGATGGAAGGATGGACAATCAGCAGATGTATGTGTCACACACACACACACACACACACGCACACACACACACACACACATAAACCTACCAACACAGTGTGGCTGAGTTCCACTCCAGGTTCTGTCCCCCTGGCACGTCTGTATGGAATCTCCCTGTGTTAAAAAAATTAATAAAAATACAACCACCATTCACCATAATTAGAAAAGCTGCCATGTCTAACCTATCATCAAAAACTAACAAAAATTGACCATCCCCCCCGCCTATTTGAGAGAGAGAAAGAGAAACACCGTCAGCGAGAGAGCGAGAGCGAGAGAGAGAGAGAGCGCGAGAGAGAGAGAGAGCGAGAGAGAGAGAGTGAGTCATCGATTCCCGAGAAGACGTAGTTCTCTGTTATTGCTATAGCGCTGGGGAAGTCACATGACATCTCTCTCTCTCTCGCTCTCTCTCCCTCTCTCCCTCCATCCCTCTGCTCTGCCCACAGTCCCAGCAGAACACACTTCTATTGCAGTGTGGCTCATCTGTTGTGCTGGGAGGAATGTGTGTGTCACTTACAAATGGGTTCTGTGAGTACAATTGTGGTGTGTATTCATTCACTAAACTGCTTAAGCTCACGTGGTAAAAATACATCCTGAAATAACCAAACAAAGTCTGGCCTAACTCCGGACTCCCACCCAGTCCACACTGGAAACGAGCAGTGAACTCAACTGTGAGATTTGGTTAACGTTTTAGTTAACACCAAACCGACTCCATTGGAGGGAGAGGGAGAGAGAGAGTGAGTGTCAGAGAGAGAGGGTACAGGAGTGACATACTTTATATCTCCCTTTTTTTCCTATTATTTAAAGATGACTACCTTCATCTCATAGCCGGGCAGGCAGGAATACATGATGACATCGCCGTAGTTGTAGCCTTCGCCACCGCTGCCACTGCCCTCCAGCACGCCGTTGCCGAGTGCCGGGGGTTTGGGACATGTGACCGCTTGACAGGAAACGGAGGAGAGGCTGGGAGACCAGCTTCCTCCCGACTGTCAAGACAAAACAGGAAATAAGTCATCCATGTCACACATTTCTGGAGTATGGGGATTTCTCACGCTGCTAACAGTATGAGAATAAATAAGGCAATTTTCACAGCAGTACAAGCATAATTTTACTGAAATAATTGTACTGAAATATTGGGCTAAGTCCTATAGTCTTATTCAGTTTGATGTTCCCTGGTCCCAATTAGTCCTCCACGCATTAGTTTACCTACCAGGGTAGCAGTTTCAATATACACATTTAAGAAACGATTTTCATAGTTTACAATATACTTAATGTAAACAAAGACATAAACGAACTAACTGAGAGACCGTACCGGACGTCCAAGACACCTGGAACAACTACTGCGCCTCACCTGGCACTCAATTAGCGCTGAGCCCTCCAATAGGAACCCGGGGAGACATGAGAGCATGAGGGTGCTCCCTACAGGCGTGAGGTCGTCCCCGGCGACTACCAGATCGGCGACAGAATGCTCGGGCAGGGGGCACGGCGTGGGCCGGCAGCGCACGCTGTGCTTGGACCAGCCGCCGTCGCCGTTGCACGTCAGAGAGGCGGTAGATGAGGCGAGCTCGTAGCCATCCTCGCACCTGCAGGGGGCGACGGAGAGTAACGACAACGCAACAAGGAAGTGAGGAGAGAGAGTTGTTTTCTAAGAAGGATTTTTTCTAACTACAATGCTAGCAAACAATTGACAACAAGTGACCAAATCAAAACAAGAAGGCTTTTTCCTGCCAAACCTGGCGACAGATCAGCATGCAAGATTAACAGAAAACTATTAACAATAAATAATGCCGACCTTAACCCTTGAATGCATTTAGAATTAACCCAATACATTTATACATACACTTATGTGCTTGTCTTAGTCAAAAGACACAATGTATTAATGGACATGGATGCATGCATAAACGGTTATGCGTAACATTTACCTGTATGTAATATGGCTTGAAAAAGTGAAGGTCTCACCCACAACGTGAGCGTGCAGGACAGAGGGCGGTGGTCCACAGCTCACAGGCTCACAGCTAATCCTGGGCTCCCCCCAGCGGCTGTCCCTCCCGCAGGACAGCAGCGCGTACCCCTTCTCCCGGTACCCAGGCTGACACTTGTACGTGACCGTGTCCGAGAAAGTGGTGCTGCTGCCCTGTGTGACGGCATTGGCGACCGCCGGCGGGGCCGTGGCGCATCTGCCCCGCGTGCAGGACGGCACCCCGGGGCTCCACACCCCGCCTGTCCCGCACACTGCTTGGGAGGGTCCCAGGAGCCGGTACCCATCGCCACAGCGGAAGTGCACCCTGTCCCCGCACGCATTGTCTCGACCCAGCACCGCCCCGAACTTCAACGTGGGCAGCGGGCAGCCGCAGGGCTGGCACTGCGGGACGCTGCCCTCCCAGAGGCCGTCGGCGGAGCAGCGCAGCACGGGGTCCCCCACCGCCTCGTAGCCGTCGAAGCACACATACTCCACCACGGCGTCCACCCGGAAGCTGGAGCCATTCAGGAAGCCGTGGCTGATGTCCTCAGGGGGGTCGCAGCTGATGACCTCGCAGCGGGGCGCGGGCTTGTCCCACAGTCCGTCTGCCTGACAGGTGCGCACGGCGTCCCCGCTCAGGATGTAGCCCTTGTCGCACTCGTACCGGACGTTGCCACGCGACACAAAGTCAGAGCCAGAGACGACACGGCCGTTTGGAATGGCCGGCGGCTTGCTGCAGTGGGCCGGCAAGCAGGCCGGGGACCCGTGGCTCCACGTGCCGTCGGCCTGGCACACGCTGACTGAGCCGCCTTTCAGGATGAAGCCAGGCCGGCAGCGCAGGTCTATCTGGTGGTTGTACGTGTACGCATCTCCGCTGATGCTGACGTCGCCAGGCACCTGAGGGGGACCGCAGGACACCGGCTCGCACTGCGGCTTCTCCCCGTCCCACCTCCCGTTGGCCAGGCAGGTGAGGGTGTCGCCGCCCTTGAGGAGGAAGCCGGAGCTGCACTCGTAGCGCAGCGCCTCGGGGTACACGAAAGAAGAGCCGCGCGTTGTGCCGTTGGCCACGGGGCCCGGGTCGCCACAGGAGACCGGGCGGCACGCGGGGGAGTCATCGGTCCACAGTCGGCCCGAGACGCACTGCCGGACGGCCTTTCCGTCCAGGTTGTACCCAGGGGCGCAGCTGTATGTCACCAGACTGCCCAGGGACGTGTCGCTCACGTTCAGCCAGCCGTGCTCTGGGGCAGGCGGGGTCTCGCACTCGGCCGGGGCACACGAGGGGGCCGTCCCGTTCCAGCTGCCGTCCTCCTGACACAACAGCATGGCTTGCGTGGTGATTTCGTAGCCCTTGTGGCAGCGGTACGCGATCCACGTTCCCTGTAGGAAACTCAAGTCCAATGGGGAGTCTGACACTGTGGTGTCTTTAGAAGCGTGGTCCATGACCCTCACGTACTCCCCAAAGTCAATGTGAGGCGGGAGGCCACAGTCCGAGGGCACGCAGACGGGGACCGAGCTGGACCATCCGAACTCCTCGCAGGTCAAGTGATTCTGGCCCACGAGCTGGTAACCAGGGAAACAGCTGTAAAAGATGGTAACACCAAATCTATGGTCCAGCCCTTCCACAAAACCGTTATCGAGGGGCTTGGGTGGGTTGCAAGATATCTGCACACAGGCGGGCGGGTCCGAGTCCCACTCTCCACTGGTTAAACATTTCAGGTTCTCTGGGCCTTGGAGACGGTAACCACGCTGGCAGGAGTAGCTGGCACCGTGGTCAAACTGAAGTTTTTGATAAGCCACCTTGCCATTGGCTATCTGTTTGGGAATGGCGCATTCGATCGGGCGGCAGGAGGGCACGCCTCCGATCCAGAGCCCGCTGTCTCCGCAGATAAGAGTGGAGTTGCCAACCAGCGTATATCCCAGCTTGCAGCTGTACTGCGCCGTGCTGAGGTACATCAGACCATGCACGTCCAGGACGCCGCTCGAAATCTCCGCAGGCTGAGGGCATTCCACTGAGATGCACTTGGGGAACGGGATGCTCCACAGTCCGCTGGCCAGACAAGAAACGCTGTTCTCTTTGCTCAGGGTAAACCCATCCATGCAGGAGTAGGCCACCTCTGAGCCGTAGTAGAAGGTCTCCGAGGAGGACGGTGATGAGGAGACGGAGGGACCGCCATACGCCACGGCCGGCAGTGGGCCGCACATGACCCGATCGCACGTGGGAAAAGTGTCGTTCCACTCCTGGGAGCCGGTGCAGCGCAGAATCTGCGCTCCGTGGAGGACGTAGCCGTCCTCGCAGGACAGCTCCACGGTGCCCGAGTCCGAGTCAAGACCCTTCAGGACCAGGTGGCTCTCTTCCAACGGGGGCTCGGGGCACTGGACCGGCGAGCAGCGCGGCCTGCTGTTGTCCCACTGGCCGTACTTCTGGCAGGTCCAGACGGGCTTGCCGGCCAGCTCGTAGCCCTCGTCGCACACATACTGCACCTTTTGGCCCACCTCGAACGCAGACCCCTTGTAGTGCCCGTGGACGACATCCGGCGGAGGGTCGCATTTCAACAGGACACAGGACGGAGAGTCGTTGTTGGACCACTGGCGGTTGGCTTGGCACATACGGTCGGGACGCCCAACCAGACGGTAGCCAGCATTACAGGCATACGTTACTCTACTATTGTAGGTGTTTTTGCCTTTGCTCTGCAAAGAAATAAAGTAGTATGAAAGTAGTAAAGAGTATTTCTTCAACATACTGAATATTAAATAATATTCCAATAATAAAAATGGTGAATAGTAAATGGGGTGAGGAAAGTGTAGTGGCTAGGGTGTTTGACTCCTAGCCACAAGGAAGTGGGTTCAATTCCACCATGTCCACAGCACAACACAGTATTTCAATTCACTGTAAGTCACTTTGGATAAAAGTTTGGATAAAAATCCCTTAATACACACAATAAAGAATAAATACTTGAAATACTACCCAGAATATTTCACTAAGTAAGTCTTTGGAAAAGAGGGCACATTGTGCACAGCCATACCTGGATGTATCCATTCCGAAGAACGGGAGGAATAGTAGGACAGGACACCGGGTTGCAGGTGGGCAGAATCCCGCCCCACGCTCCGTTGGCCTTACAAGTCCGCCTCTTCTCCCCTCGGATCAGAAAGCCCCGGTCGCAGCTGTATGCCACCATGGCGCCAAAGCTGTAGTTGTTCCCACTCACGTAGCCCCGCTCGATGCCCTCGGGCCTTGAGCAGCGGACTGGCACGCAGCCGACATCATAGGGCGACGGCTCCCACTCCCCTCCCACAATGCACCTGAGCGTCGCCGTAGTGTTGAGCACAAAGCCCTCCTCGCATTTGTACGCAACCTCCGTGTTGCTGGGATATTTGTACTTGCGGAACGTGTCCAAAATGGCATGGGGCAGCTCGGGCGGGTGCTGGCAGAAGTTGGCGATGCAGCGAGGCACCTCCTGTCCATCGGGGGGCGCCCACGCACCCTGTGCGTTGCACACCATCTTGGAGTTGTTGCCGGCGGCGTAGCCGTCCATACAGTAGTAGTTGGCCGTGTCTCCAAACAGCTGGTGACCTTCGTAGGGCTCGGCGTGGTCGACCGCCGGCGGGGGCCCGCAGGAACGTGGAACACACTGGGCGGAGCTCTCGCTCCACTGGCCACTAGGTAAACACTCCCTGGTCTCCGAGCCAATCAGAGTGTAGCTACGATGGAAGGACAAGGACAACCCAATTATTAGGTATTCACAGAGTGTATCTGTGAATACCTATTGTTATTGCTCTGGATATTCTTATTATTTTTATGACTCAATATTTGGTGGTCCTGCTCTATTGACATGTCTGATTAACAATACTATGAATAATTTTAAAAAAAAGTCAAATGGCCGAGTTATGCGGAAACTAATCTATTTACATCTGCGAACATTATTCTATCAATCACAGCTCTGCTTCACTAGGTGCCAGGGCCTTGAAACTTGGTATCCTTATAGAGGCATTACCCTCTGACAAGTGTGCCAAATTTGGTATATATAGCAAAAAAAAATTAAAGCTGCTAGCAGCCTCAAAAGGTACCGCCAAACACAGCGCCCGCCACCCCAGCCCGGTGGCGGGCGCTGGGGTCGGCGGTGCACAAGTGTGAATACATTTTGAGGCTGCTAGCAGCTTTAATATTTAGTTGTACCTGTGCTTCTTAGCACTCAAAGGATGGGCTGGTGTTGTCCGTCCCTATGGCTCTCAGGCGACATAGCACTCGGATTACATTGCCGTCTACCACTCCAGAAACCTAAGACACCCAGGAGGACAGCAAGTCAGTGATCACAGGTGAGGGCGAACATGTCTGTTGTTATCTTAGAGCAAGGGTCGGCAACTAGCGGCCTGCGGACGATAGGTGGCCCGCCAGCAATATTATTTTGCCCCTCAGATAATTTCAGAAATGTAAAAAAAAAAATGTATATAGACGAGAGACTAGAATAGAGAGACACCCGGAGAGACGGCGACCAGGGTAGTTAGGGTTAGCAGCCCGACCTCTATCTTCCGAGAGGGAGAACCCACAGAAAGCTACGAATCAACCCACGAAAAGATACCCCCAGGGGTGCCCGAGAGAGGGGAAGGATGAGCACCCCAGCCAGACAGATCAAAGAATGACGACAAATGGCAAGGGAAATATGACAACGATTACGGAATGTGTTTGCGGCAAAGTTAGCAAGAACCCACGTGGCCAGAAGATCCACAAGGCCAAGATGAAATCCATGCAGACGGTGCAAGTGTCACAGCGCACCGGTGCTACTCCTGGTGAGACGCAGGAGGAAAATATCAGAACATGGTCTGGTCAAGTGCCCCAAGCTAGCAAGGAGAAGGAGTGGCTCCAGTTCGACGAGGATGCTGATTCCATCATGTAAGCATGGAAACAGCCAAGGGGGAAGCTGACAGATGCCTCCAATCAATGACCACCATCATTGTCTCTCTAGCAGGATGGGGCTGGTTGTTGGGGCATCCTGCGAGAGCCCTTGAATAAAGGATTGAACATTGCGTCTTGACTCCGTGGCCTGTTTGGAACAAAGGACTCTGGAACTACACCTTGGTTTGGATCTTCCTCAACACTTTCTCTTAAGGAACTCCTACATCGATGTCTCAGTCCCGAAAGGAGGGATCTCAAAGATACTGGGATGCCTGGACCAAACAGGCATGGTCACCCAGCTCATTTGGGAAGCCTGGGAGAACAAGGGGGACCTGATGGTGCTGTGGCATCACAAACGCCTATGGCTCCATACTCCCCAAGCTGGTTGAAGTGGCTCTGAACCCGGCACCGCATACCAGGAAAGTTCAGAGACCTCATACTGGTCTACTACAACAGCTTCAGTTTGAGGGTCTCCTCCAGGACTACAACATCGGAGTGGATCAAGCTCAAGAAGGGGATCATCACCGGATGTACAATTTCAGTGATCCTTTTCACACTCGCAATGAACATGCTGGTGAAGTCTGCTGAGGTTGAGTGCAGAGGACCCCGGTCTGGAGGAACTGATCACTTGGGCTCGCATGAGCTTCAAGCCAGTGAAATCCAGATCCCTGGTGCTAAAGAAGGGCAAAAGCGTCGACAGGTACCACTTCACTGTTGGCAGCACTCAAATACCTTCAATCAGCAACAGTGAAGAGCCTCGGGAAAGTTTTGAGGGACACAGCATCCATCCGAGCGACCAATCAAGAACCGAAAGCGTGGTTGGTGGCTGTGGACAAGTCAGGCTTTCCACGGAAGTTCAAAGCTTGGCTATATCAGCATGGCATCCTTCCATGGATCCTCTGTCCCCTCTTGGTCTACAAAGTCCCGATCTCCACTGTCAAGGGCTTCGAGAGGAGGGTCAGCAGGTTCCTAAGGAAGTGGTTGGGTCTCCTGAGCAACAATCACCCTGTACGGGAAGAACAACATGCTGAAGCTCCCCATCAGCAGCCGGAATGAAGAATTCATGGTGACCTGTACAAGGGAGGTCCTGCAATACCGGGAGTCGAGCAAACCAAACCAGGCCGGCATCCAGGTCATAACAAGTCGGAAGTGGAAGGCAGCAGAGGCCGTCGAGGTGACGGTACACTGGTGGGCACAGTGACATGTGGAAGGGCTGGTCTTGGTAGTAGCACAAAACCACTCTACGACAAGGCGAAGGGGAAGGATAGGAGGGCCATGATCCAGGAAGAGGTGTGACTATCAGTCGAGGTGGAGCGAGCCAGCCAGGATAGTTGGAATGCGGCAGCAGGGAGCCTGGACAAGATGGGAGCAGGTGGTGGAGCAAAAGGTGCCATGGTCAGCTTTAGAAAGCGGAGCCCCATCGCATTAAGTTCTTGATCCAGGCTGTATATGACATTCTACCGAGCCTGTCCAACTTGCACATCTGGGGGAAGGTCGAGTCACCAGCATGCCCTCTGTGCCAGAGGAGAGGGACCCTGGAGCATATTCTCAGCTGCTGCTCGAAAGCGCTGGGGGAGGGGCACTACCGTTGGTGTCATCACCAATGGCGACATCATCGCCCACACCATCTGCAGCGGAATTAACAACTGCAAGCACAGCTGCCAAGCGAAGAAAACCATTGCTTTCATCAGAGCTAGTAAGAGGCCAACAGCAGCTTCCAGGACCTACTCCTCTGGCCTGCTCTCAACAGCACAAGACTGGGAGCTGAAGGTTAAATTGGGGAAGCAACTCAAGTTCCCAGGAAATGTCGATATCACAACATTGAGACCAGACATGGTGCTGCTCTCCAAAGCCTCAAAGCAGGTCATCCTCTTGGAACTCACCATTCCTTGGGAAGACCATATCGAGGAAGCCAACGAGAGGAAGAGAGGTAAGTACGCTGAGCTGGTGGAGCAGTGCTGCTCCAATGGGTGGCAAGAGAGTTCGCTGGCCAGTCCCTCTGTAGGGCCTACAACATGCTGGGCATCACAGGAGCAAGCAAGCGAAGGGCCACAAAGATGGTCACAGAGGCAGATGAAAGTTGCCTCAAGGTGGCTGTGGATCAGGAGAGGTGAGTCGTGGTTGAGGTAGTGCTACCTGGACATAAACTGGGACTTGATCAATCCCGATTGGGTCACCTGGGCGAGGGTGTCTGATGAACACCTGATGAACCCAGGATACAACACTGAAGATGTGTCCAGGTGCATCGCAAGATGTATTGTATAAATATATATATATTTTGCAAATGTATTATCTATCATCCAAAAATTACCCCAACTTGAAAAATAACATGGATTATATTTTCATTCTATGCCTAGGCCTATATTATTTTTTCATTCTAAGCCCATAAGGAGAAACCGTAACTAAACAGTTATGCGCACCTCCCGGATAGCGTTCACGTTGGCAGTCTTGTAGCGGCAGCCTATGAGACACAGGCAAACACAATGTGTTGAATAACAATTAAATGGCGACTCAAATAATTCTCCCTTGACCTTGGGTTTTTCAGTATCGCTCTGTTCAGTATTTTCTAAATACTGTCTGAATCCATATCCATTCAATCTATTATTTAATTTTCCTGTTTACTTTTCCCTTTAAATATATATGTATCTGTACTTTCTATATTCAGGCCTATATGCCTAGGCTATGTATATTGAAACTGGGCATGATGCTTGGGGGTTCCCCGTGCCTCATCAGGATTTCCTCGCTTGAACTATAAAGTAGGCCTAGCCGTTGTGTTCTCCATAGATAGGCTATAAATATAGTTTGTAACCGTTATATCACCAATTCTTTAGCTTCCTAAATTCAATACCTTGTTGAAAAGACAGCATTGTTTGAGAAACTCAAAATTCTAACTGACCGCGGTTACAAAATACTGAACTGAATGAGGTCTAATTAATCCACTAAGCACGGTGGTTGGTGAATTGGTTAGGAGTTTATTAGGTTTTGTTTTAGGCTGAGTGTAGACCTACTGATAAGTGGTTGGCTATTGGGAGCAGGTTTAATTAATCTGTTTAATAATTAAACTGTTAGGCCGTCTACTGCTGCCACCTAGTGGCAGTGAGTCTCCAGCTCCTCCCCTATGACATCACTCCAATTACCGCCCCTGTTCAGCAGTCACACCTGTGGCTCATCAACAAATCAAGGACAGTACTTAAACCCCAGCTTTTC
>OMNO01014240.1:0-17186 GCA_900303215.1 Trachyrincus scabrus | reverse complement strand
ACACACCCCCCACACACACACCACACCCACACCCACACACACACACACACACACACACACACACACACACACACACACACACACACACACATAGACATCAAGGTCCCACATCCTGGTACTTTCCAGCGTTGTCAAGGCAGCTACAGAGAGAAAGGCAGGCTCGCGGAAAGTAGCTGCTGCAGTGTCCTGGCAGAATATCTGTCCAAACGTTCACAAACTGTCCCGGAAAGTTAAGTGTAACTCAAAGGTAACGCATATGCATGTTTTTCCACGTCTTTTCAGTCCTCGTGCTTGGTCGCAGCTCGTCTTATCGCGCGGGTTATTCAGCTAATTTTAAACAGGGAGCGGACACAGACAGGCGCCAGTCTGTGTGGACAGAGAAGGAAGATCTTGTCCATTGTGCCGCTGCAAGAGACACAGCTCCACAACACGAATTACGCATGAATTTATCGAATGTCGTGTACGTTTTTGGATATGTTTACGCGTGAATTTTCGTTTTCACCATATCGCTTTTTTGAATCAAGTGAAAGGTATAAAGAATGAAATGGCTCGCGACAAATATAATTTGCGATAGAAAAGGACAGGTTTAAAGGGACAGTGCTATTCTGCTTCCTTCCTGGTTCCTGTTCGCTATCATAAACAAATGTTAGGAACACCTCGTATTCTACAGAATCCTAACTATGTAGAATTTGAAGCATAGCATGTTTGCGATAGCATGCAATCTAATCATATGCAAATTCTCACACTTAAAGATCTTCGGATACAAATCCTCCGTCACAATGTATATCGGCATTGATACAGCGTTGATAGCCTATTTATTCCCGTCTGCGTTGTTATTTGAATAAAACGCATAGATTGCCGATTCAACGTCACTCATCAAGGTGTGTGCGCGTTTATTAATTAACCATATAGGCGGTGGGTGGTATATAATTAAAATATCGTAACGATATTTACATTTACACATTCCAGTAACTATATTACCGTTAATTGAATGAGCAAATCTGTCAACTATATGTAGTCTCAAAGTGTGTAAACTGCATAACTGCATACATAATATAACAGTGGAACTAAAACCCCCTTTGCTCTCTCACCCTCTCACTCTCAGGACCCATGTTGGTGATGAGAGTGATGTCAGCTGCAGAAACATCCCAGAGATGGCCAGTACTAGCTTCTGATATGTAGCTTAGAGGCGCTTGCCCTTGGAGAGATGATTTCGAACTGACCAATACCAGAATAATGAACTGAATAAAAGGGACGTGCTGGTTGACAGTAGTTGAGCGGGAACGACGTTGGAGGCTGTTGGAGCTGGTCTGGTATAAGCACACCAGCCATGAAAGGTAAAGGTGGGAGCACTGGTTTAACCACCCAGCGCTACCGTCCAGCATCTGACTTTGACAATGACACCCTCACCCAGAAAAGAGAATACTGGAGGAACAAGAAGCGTGAGCAGAGGGCTCGGCTGGCAGAGAGAAGAAGGTCACGGCCAAAACAAGACAGCAGAGGGGGGAAGCAACAGGCTGGTGATGTCTGTGCATCGCAGACTTCTGGCTGCAAGGCCACCACTATTTCACCAGCGCAAAAGAAGCAGAATTCGGGCAATTTGGTCAATGTGTCTCTGGCCTCACTGAGGGAGAAAAGAGCAGTTCAGGGTGCAAGAGATCCGAGTCAAAGCCAAAAAGAGAGATGGTTTCAAACGATGAAACTCAACCAAGTTTTGCCACAGTTTACCGCATCAGGTCACACTGCAAATAGAACCAGTGAATTTGATCATGATTCAGTGAAATGCCAATCTACAGGAGGCACTGTAGGTGGTTATATTACCTCACCTAGATCCAGATCCAGTGGAACTACTTTGGACATCAGTGCCCCCTCAGTGCCTCCAAATAGAGTAACATTGCACCCATCAGGGACAGCAGCAGCTTGCCAGCTACAATCCAAAATGTCTACAAAAGGCAGCTCCTCTAAAGCAGCACCCCATCCAGGTGTGCACAGGCAGGGTGTATCATTACCTAAAGCACAACATCAGGCACAAGTCGTATGCATTCAACCCAAACCTTTAAATGTTGATATTACCACAGGCCTAAAAATTGTGTCGTCGACTCACCTAGTTTCTTTCAAGGCTGGGAGGAGTGGAGTGGCAAACATGGCAAGTCAGGTTGGAATAAAAAAGAGTGCCTTGGTTACCAGCAAGAGAGCCAAAAGTGTTGATAAAACACGGGTAACCCCAGTGTCGGAGGAAGAAAGAGCAGCCAAGCGCAGAGAGCAGTGGCGGATAAAGAAGCGTGAACAGAGAGCAAAGCTGGCAGCTAGGTCGGCTAAAAGCAGAGAGCGAACACAATGCACAGAAACAATGTTACAAAGGCCAATAACACAGAAGACAGGACTATTGCACCGTGGGGGTCTCAAATATCTCCCATCTCTATCTTCTGTAAGAAGTATGGGCCAAAAACAAAGCATTAATAGCCCGAAGGCTCTGGATACACCTGCTCGTCGGTTACTGAAGAACACCCAAGTTATGGTTGGTTCATCTTCTATGCCTCAACATGCCAGCACAGCTGTAAAGAATGAGGAGATAAAAAATGAACAATCAGGTCCAGCTATGTTGGACACAGTTGAACCTCAGAATCACAACACAGTCTTCATTAAAGTAGAAAATCCACAGGTCGCTAAGAAAACACAGACCGCTTTTGCGCCGAATGTCACTGTTGAAAAAAGGATAGAACACACCAGAAAGTTCTCAAACTACATGTATTTTTCTAATGTTAGTCGGGGCATCGCCAGATGCCGGACACCAAGACAAAGATTCATTGAAACCCAAAAGTGTTTCTCAAATCAAAGGAACATAAGAGTTAAATTCCCAACTCTTGCCACAATCTACAATTCGCGAAACATTCCAAAAATCAACCCCAACGAGTCCCCAGAGCAGACAGCTTCCAGAAGGCGGGAGTACTGGCGCATCAAAAAGCGAGAACAACGTGCCAAGCAGTCCCTGGAGGTGAAGAACCGATTGAAGGAGAAGGACTCTCTGATGAGAAGAGTCAAACGTTATCAGAAAATACTAGAGGAGATGAGGAGGGCTAGAGCACAGACTCTAGCCCTAGAGGTGACCCAACCGACTGGCAGCATGCTTACTCACGCCTCCGAGACCATCGGAGGGTTCATCAAAGAGGACGGGACATTGACCATTAACATTCCCCAAGTTCCCACAGATACCGCAGCAGCAGGACATGTGGCTGAAGAGACATCTTGTTTGCTTTCTAACAATGATATCATTGCACACTCGCAAAATCAACCTTATGTTGAGTCTTTAGGTCACCACAGAAATGTTGCTCTAGGAGACTTGGAAAGGGTAAGCCAACGTCTACCTCCACCACTACGTCCAGCTCAAGTAAGAGTTTCCTTGCCACAAGATGGTCAGTCCGCAAACAAGCCTCCACGGTTGCTGTCCATCAGGCCTAGGACACAGTTTCAAAGAGCAGCTGTAGCTAACTCAAACAGATTAGTTGTACACAACCCTGCTCAGATCACACTCTCACACCCTCCATTTCCTTTGGACACGGGTTCAGAAGTGTCAGCGACAGGGGTCAACGTCGGCGGTTGTGTCATGAAAATGGCGGTCTCTTCGTTGTTGGCAGCACCATGTGAGGATCCAGAGTTGACAGAGGAACAAAGGATGGCCAAGAAGAGAGAGTATTGGAGGGTAAAGAAGAGGGAGCAGAGAGCTGCTCGTGCCGCTAAGCTAAAGCAGGGCTTATTGCTGGCGAGGGGTAATGCAGCCATGCAAAGGAGGAAGACCCACAAGCAGACACCCATTCAGCGAGCTGTAATGACCAATACTACTCAAAGCAGCAATGTTGCCAAACAGAAAGTGAACATCTTACCCTCCCCTAACGTTAATGTGCCTAATCCTCAGCAGGCGAAACAGATAAAAGTAGAGAGAGAACTAGCAGCAGCAGCTGACCTAAATATTCCACCTGAACAAGCCATCTGTCCAGTCAAACCGCCTCCCTCGCCGTTGCCTCCGCTCGCCTTGCCTCAGCCAGAGCCGGATCCAACCCTGAGTGCCGAAACCCAGGCTACCACTCTCCTAGCTGTGGCCTCCATGAAAAAACTCCTAGAGGAATCCCTTAGCACAGTGACTGAATGTCAACCCACCAGTATTAAAACAGAGCAGCCTCCTTGTAAAACCGAAATGGAAGATTATGTCTCAGAAGAGCATTTGGAACAGGAGATGAAATCAAACATCCCAATGATCTCCCTAGGAGAAGAAGACAAGCTGCCATTAGCTGCCAACCTAACGCTACAGATCAAAAGCTGGCAGGCAGACCCTGATGACTTGGTGCATGCCTGTTCGCAAGACCCTTACCTGGAGGCCTCATCCCAGACCGGCAAATCCCCCCCTCCTCTGTCCTCTACCACACAGGACCTCCAGTGCACCTCTGTGGAAGGTGCAGGGTGTCCGACGCCTACATTGTCTCCACTACGTCGGGCCAAGAGGCTGTGCACCAAAAAGTCGGGCAACCATCAGCACTGCTGTTCCCCAGAGCCACCAAAGTTGCACCACTCACCCTCAGAGCAGCTGCAAAAAGTCCAGCCGGCACTGCAACCTCCACGTTGCCTACCGCAGTCTCAGCCATCTGCACTACAACAACAATGCAGAAGATCGTTGATAGTGGAGTCTGTGGGAGTGGAGGGCAGTATGAGCAGCCTGCAGAAGAAGAGGGAGTACTGGAAGCTGATGAAGAGACAGCAAAGAGCCCGCTCAAAAGCCAGGCAAAAGGGGAGTTTCAGTTACAGACAAAACAACAGGCTCTTGTCCTCAAACACCGTCCAGGTATGTTGGTGTCCAAATCCATGAATTTATGATGATAGACATACAAAACATACACAATTTTCACAATATAGATGTAGGTCTGCTTAAATTCAAAATCCCATCTTAATGAATTGAGGTTACTTGCTTTTTACGAAAGGTATGCATACTAAGGTATGACATCAGACTTAATTAAATAGTAAAATATTCTGTAATGTTCTGAATGCATAGTTCCTTGAATTGCAAAGGATCAGATTTTGTTTTAAAAAAACAGTTAAACCGTTTTCTTTTGGGTTTTTTTGTATTTCAGACTCTGAATCTCCTCTCTATCAACAATGCCCAGTCTGGCAAAAACCAGAGTCTACTGAACAAACGCGCCTTGCAGCCCAAGGCTCCTACTGCTACTCTTACCGCAGTGCACAGCATTCCTACACTCCTGGTTGTCAGTCCCACTGCCTCCAATGTGGGGCGGTCACCTGACATGCTCCAGGTCAAACCGCCAGTCTGTAGTTTCACTTCTTTGCACAGTAAGGGCCAGAATGAGGTTAACGCCCAGCCCTCGGGCACATCTTGTGACCCCGACATATCGGTATGTTCTAGAACTGCAGAAGGCAAAGTCAATGTTCCAATGTCCGACGGGCTGTTGGACGGCAAGTTGCATTTGGTGGAGAATCAACCGGGAGTGATGCAAGGCTCCTCCGTTGATGGGTCCAGAGTGAGGAAATGGACGGTGCAAGAGAATATCAATGCTGCGCCAGCTCTTGCTACTCTTACACCCCCAGACAATCCACTGTCCAGCATCAATCTTTTACCTATCGAACCCCTCATCCCAACCCCAGGTTGCAAGTCATCTGATAGTGGTCCTGTAAAACCCACTTATGCTCAACCCCCAAAGCCAAAAACGGCGGCACAGGCCTCGCCGAGTAAACTCATGCCCATAAGCACCCTGGCCCCCCCAAAGCCCATCCCGGGGGAGTCCCAAGAAGAGTTTCTGAGGAGGAAGAGGGAGTACTGGAGGGTTAAAAAGAAGGAGCAGAGAGCGAGAAAGGCCATTCGAGACAGGGAGCTATCCCAACGGAGAGCGCCTGGCAACTGGAAGCCCATTCGGCCCGCTAAGGGCCAAGAGCAGCCCCAGTGCACGGAGAAACAGGTACAGGCTTGAAGTCTAGCACATGTAACATAGTTGTTCCTCATTGTAAATCCATTGGCTTATCTTGTCTTCTATACATTCCTATAGGACCCAGGACATTGGGTCACTGCCTGTGAGGAATCTGAACATCGAATGAGGCAAGACACCTAATTTGCTATCGCTCTGCATTTGTAGAAATCCAACCTAAAACTGCATTAATAGATTTACATCGGTTTTTTTCTTCCACAGCTCTACTTCAGATGCTGAAATGGGCTATTATTCGTACTCAAGCTACACTGCTCCGATAGAAGGTGAATGTTACCACTCACATCAAGAAAACGGATTCCAATTTCGTTTATTTATTTTTTCAGATGTGAAATTAATCATACGTCATCGTCTCTTTCAGACGATGGCCCAGACGCCTGCTTCGCGGACGGCGGCATCCTTTTCGCCGACGGTGATCACGGCGAAGAGGACAGCTCTGTCTCGGACGGCGCATGGCGAAATCGCTACCTCATGGACCACGATCCGTTGAACCAGCTGCTGGTGTGCATGGTCTGCGGGGACCTGCTCTACTCGCACAGCCTGGAGGGCGTGAGGGCCCACATCGAGGAGGCCCACCCGGACACACTGAACCTGGAGCCCCCGGAGTGTCGGCGCATCCTGGACGCCTGGGATGAGCAGGTGTCCCAGCGGGAGCGCTTCTTCACCAGCCAGCTCCAACAGCATGGTGCCACTCTGGCAGGTAAAGGCTCACTTTACATCAGGGGTTTAATGGGGGGGGTTTCACGCGATGGCCCGCAGAAAGATCTTGTGTGTGGGCCAAGAAGGTTAGACCAATAGATTACGAGAAAACAATCCGCTTTTTACAATCATTCTGTTAGATCACATTTCTGCATTCATTATGTCAGGCCTTTGAAACAATATTACGATGTACTAATATTAGTATTAGTATAAAAGAAACTTAGGAAAGCTATTTGAGTACATCTCAGGCTGAAAAATAACTATAGTTGTGGGGGCTGGCATGCAGTCTGGAAGAATAATTCATTGAATGACTTGACTGCTGCAGTTTTCGACAGAAAAAAGAGATTTTGAACATCTTACTATTAAATTATATTATTATTATTATTATAAGGAACTGCATATTGTACCTCTTATGCAATCTACAAACCTAGTTCACTGCATATTTCTTTTGCAGAAGCGAATGGGACCTAAATTGGAAAACCTCAAAGGGACAAGAAAAACAAACATCAGAAATGACCACCATGTTCCCTGTTGTCTATCGTTGTTCTTTTCTGTGACTGGGATGCCTTTATTGAGGGTCTACTTTTAATTGAATGCTGTACAGGGAACACGCCTACAAGTTTCTTTATTTTTTATCTAATTTCTAACAGATACACAGAGCACAAGTCTTAAAAACTTTGTAATATTGTTATTATTTGGAAAGAGTTGACAATTGTGGACTGTTTTATACTATGTTATTACTGCACAAATAAACGCATTCACACTTGATACAGTATACGCTAAATTCAATTATGCATGTCATTTTATAGCTGCTTAATGCATCAGTGTCCCACCACTGATATCCAGCTCTTTTTCAATTTGTATCCAACTTTCTTAAAGACAATAGTATAGAAATTGTTCGAATTTTCCATTAACTCCACTTCAACATGTGATGTTTCGGGGAATTCTGTCCTGTAAACATGACACAAGAGACTGAGACTTTTTAGTTCCAATCAAGTTATATGTAAGTAATATGCCAAATCGTTTACTTGTACAAATTGGGTTTCTTACAATCCATCTTTCAATGGCAATGTAACGTTATTTAATTATTTATTGCAAGCTTTGTGTCATACAGCTTGTTTATTAATTACCGTGCATTATTGGTATGCCTAGCTAGTTTTGTGTTGGTTCTCATTTGTGAATATTCAACATTTTCTTGCATGTGCTGTAAATGGATGCCCAGTTGAGTTCAAAATCGGCTCTTCAGTGCGTTTCAATTTTGACAAGTTCATCGGCTCTATGCTAATGTTGTATGTTCCATGGAGCAGTCGTAACTCGTCATTTTATATTTGAATAAAACGAGGAAAAAACCTGCACGACAAGTTTGGTATCTGTAACAAATCAAGCCATTTGAGAATGTAATTTTGAAGCTAACTTGTATGTTAAAAAAGGAATGCTTTTTTTCTGAACAAATAAATCTTTTATACCTTTTGGGGTTGTTCTGTAATTGAATCGCACCATCCCCAACGATTCAATTGCTCTGTTCGGATTGGAAAGAGTAATACAACACCTCACTGGATCAGAAATATATCAAATATACTAATATCATTTCTATAAATAAAGAAATATATGGAAATATTTAAGACAAAATAACAAAAACTCATGTGGGAAACGTTTTATTTTGCCATTCATTGCTTGAGATAATTGGCTATGTGATAACTGGACTTTCTCTGTACTCTCTCTAATCTGAGCTGACCATGGCTCTTTAGCGACACATTTAAGCAACCGTTCCAACAGAAACCCAGCCACACCTTCTCTTCAACATCTATTCTTCATACACGTGTACATGTAGATGGCCATTGCTTATTTTAAAAAGACAATGAACCAGCTGATCACTGCTTTGCTCCCCGGCTACGCTGTACCTCCTCTTCTAGAGTAACGTCCACTTCCTGTTGGGGTGGTCGAGCTTGTTCTTGTTCTTCTTCTCTTGGGACCCATAGTTCCGTCTCTGGGTGCGGGTGTGGTCGGTAGCCTTGGGCTGGTGCGTTCTGGAGCATGCGAGGGCCCGCATCCAGGCGGAACAGTGTGGGGACCTGGCCTAGGACAGCGTTGGTCTCCTGGAGGCCTGAGATCCACTGGTTTAGAGTTGCTTGGTCTCCCCGGTCAGTCATGCACATGGCAAATACTGGGCCCTCATCCACTAGAGAGAGAGAGAAGGGTACAAACAGTCTTTGTTTGTTACTGCTACAATTAGAGATAGAGGTGAATCTACATAAATATAATATGCACACATTTGTGTACAAACTTTGGGTAACACTTTACATTACAGTGTCGTTGTTACACAGTGCAATTCTACATGTAATAAGTAATGTAACTTAATATGTAGAAAAGTTATGGAACAGCCTAACCTAGTGTGGAACTCGCTTTTTCACCTATTCCTAACCTTAACCCCACACTCTGTAGTTGCATGCTGTTCCATGATGTTATTACATATTAAGTACATGCTGTTACATGTTACATTGCTTAATACACAGTACTTACTTGTGTACTTACACAGTAACAGGACACTAATGTAAAGTGTAACCAAACTTGTGGAATTTAGAAAGCACTTCGATATGCGATTTCTACCATAACTGCTCTACCACTGAGACAAAAAACCTTGTATTTCTGACTTCTACTCGCTCTACTCTGTTCAGTTGTTTTTTTTACACTAGGTTGTGCAGCACTAGAACTTTAGTTGTCCTCAGCATCACTTGTAGGTTGCTTTGGATAAAAGCATCTGCTAATGTAAATGTACATATTCTGTTTGTGTGGCATGACTGGTTTCATTCAACCGTTTTTTGTATTATCAAGTCTTACAGTCCTCCACGTCAAAGTCGTCGCCCAGGTCGCCCATGTCCCGGTCCAACTCCAGATCGAGCTGTAGAGGGTAGTATAGAGACCTCTCTGGGTCGTAGCGCTCCTCCACCTGGTGGACAGATGTAAAAATACAGAGAGAACATGGAGATTGACCAGACAAGTCATTACTTTTACTTAGCAGACGCGTTTACCCAAAGCGACTTACAAGTGAGGCTGAGAACATTCAAAGCATACAATCACAATTGAAGTAGAAAAGAAAAAATGACGAACAACAAAACACAACTTTAACCCATACTTGGGACATTACAGATTCTAAAAGATTCTCTCATAGAGATGTACATACGTGTAGCAACTACAGCTAGCTGTAGTTTCAAGTAGAGTTGATATACAATAGTTATATTCAAAATAGTGTAATATGATTTTTGTTTGACTTTTCCTGGTCTTGACGGGGCTGCTTCATAGTAAAGCGATGCAATGATTCTGAACTCATGATGATTCATGATTATGACTATTCTAGCCAAGGAAAATATCCACCATACCAATTAATAATCCTCAACAACCCTCACTATTTCACACACAAAAAATGTATGCAAATATAATTTTATCTAATTATTATTTTATATAATAGTTAGCCCAATGTGGTCACCTTCTCTCCGGGGGGAAGTGGGTCAGCCCTGAGGATGTAGTAATACACGCAAGTGGTCTTCAGCCAAAGGGGGAAGGGTCCCTCCACAAACACCGGCCTGCTGTGGTCGTGTTTGGCCAGCAGCTCCATCTGCTCTGGACTCTGGGTACCTCCAACCACAAAGGAGAATTGTAGGGTTAATTTATTAGATGGGTAAAGACTAGTCCAAGTCTGTCATTCTATGGCCCAATTCCAGGAAATAGTTGGATTGATTAACTCACTCCTACCCCGAATATGACCTCATTTTTTTGACTGTCGATAATGTTTACATTTACTTTTGCATCTACATTTCCACTATTGTTGTGTATGTAGTTTATAGTTGTGTATATTGTTTTAAAATTGTATCTCTTTTTTTATTCCACTACTGTCCTGTACTCGATGCTGTGGCACCCGAATTTCCTGTCTGGGATCAATAAAGTATTATTTTTTAAGAGATCAAAATAAATTAAATAAGAGTAAAAACAGAAAAGAAAATACAGAAAATATATCTATATAGTATAGTATAGTAGTAGCAAGGTTAATGCAAATGTGAAAAATAAATGTTAACATTACAGACTAACTAAAGGTAAATTAGTAACTAAAGGAATAAGAAAGTACATGTGTACTATCTTTATAGCTACATTGTGAAATAGTCTCTCTGTTCCAAATGGCGGAGGTATAGGGGTATTAAATCAAGGAGCCGAATTGATATGAAGTGGAAATACAGAGCACATAACTGTGATATGCTGATGGCTTCGGTAAGGCCATGCCTGTTGTCCATAGTATACATCAAAGACTACTGTCTGAAAATGATTTTCATGAGGCTTGGCTTAGAGAGACATGCAGACTTTAATGTCTTAAAAGTGAAAAAAATGTACACATTGCCCAAGCTGCGATGACACTGGTTGGGTGAAGGCAGTTCCGTGGCACCCCTGTCTGAATTAGAACATCAACTATGGACGCTGAAAACAAAACATTGAAAAAGGCGTGCATTCCTACCCACTATATGTGGAAATGTGATCTCTTCCCCAGTCTCTGTGACATCTGTGCATGGCATCTGGGAGAGGAGAAATGCATTAAAACATTCATAATTTCCATCTTCAGTAAAAATGGACTACCTCATGAAGCTGACTGAGAGAATGAAGAGTGTGCAAGGCTGTCATTAAAGCAAAAGGTGGCTACTTTGAAGAATCTAAAATGTAAAACATATTCTGGTTTGTTTCACACTTTTTTGTTTACTACATAATTCCATATGTGTTCTTTCATATGTTGATGTCTTAAGTATTAATCTACAATGCAGAAAATAATAAAAATTAAGAAAAACCATTGAATGAGAAGGTGTGTCCAAATTTTTGACTGGTACTGTACATATATAATAATGTTGATGAATGACAAAAATTGTAATCGAAATCATAATTGCGTTATATGGTTTAAGTATGTGCCTTAATAAATAATGTAAAGCCTGTTTGTTTTGGTCTATGATTCACGAACTGTCCTCCAGCCACATCTGTACGCGTGTATCATTTTAATGGTACTCCAACTGAAGGTCAAGAGCTTTCCACACATACTGCGCGTGACCTTGCCGTACCTGGTAGACAGTGACCTTGGCGTCCAGGTCGTTTGCGATGCGCGTCAGGCTGAAGCGTGCCAGGTCCACGGGGTCATGGGGCAGCAGGCGTGGGACCGGGAAGGGGTTTATGTGTTTGAACTTGGGGAACCAGTACATCAAGCGCTGGTACTTCCTCATGGGGTGGCTCTTCTCCCCAAAGATCTGCACCAGGAGGACCTTGGTCTCCACGTTGGGCAAAATACCTGAAGACACAGAGACAAACAAACACGAAAACTGTTTAAGGTAAACGGCACAGATCGTGGGCCGGCAATTGTGATTATTACTTGATCTGTAAACAGGGCGATACAATCCACAAAATATCGATATATTGATTTATCAGATATACCTGTGATTCTGGATATTTTAACATTGGGATAGAGCCATAATGTAGCTTTTGCCGTGTCTTGGCTCCATCATAGTCCATACACATAGTGTGAGTGCGACTACACACGCACCGTAATTCTCCATCTGCTCCAGTAGTTGCACAGCACACTCCTGCTGCCGGGGGTAGTGGTTGAACATGCGCTGGATGTAGTTCCTGGGGACAAACACCTCTTTGGGGAAGACATCCAGCAGTCTGTTATAAACCACCAGGTCTCTCTCCACGCCAAACTCTGTCATCTTCAGCAGGGCGGCGTAGATGAACTCGACGTGACCGCGGCGTCTCTTGTCCCTCTTGGTGAACACGTCGATGGCTTTGCTGAAGGTGGCCTTTGTTTTGACATCGTGAGCGACGCGTTCAAAAAGGTCATCGTGAGCCACCGCAGACTTTTCTCCTCCTTCTTTTTTCTCTTGCAGATCGGTGGACTGGGGCCGACTCTTTGGACATGCCGAGCTGCCGTGGAAATGCCTCAAAACCTGATGCAGTCACATTTGATTACTTTATTTGTCAGTAAATTAAAACACTTCTCACGGGTCGGTATTTGCTCTAAGAATATTTTGAGTGTTGTCAAGTTAATAGATTAATCAGTACATTTTGTTGTACTGTTTTTTGTAACAAAAAAGCTTTTATTATTTTGCCCTGCCCCTTAAGAACCATCCAGGAGCATCAGTTTCTGCCAGTAAGCTTACCTCACCATGACAGTTGAAAACGACGAGGGGCTTAGTCAAGACTGCGGCTGGGGTTGACTGAAGAAGAGCAGTATACCGGTTTAAGGGCCTTGCCGAGGGTACCACTACCCCCAGACCCTGTAGCCTCAAGAGGCAGCGGGCGCATTTCATCGGAGACCGATTAGAACTTGACCTTCAGGAGAATACGATTAGCATAAGCATGACGATCACTATATTAAACGTTAGGTGGTGGTTCAATTGCGGCGGTTGAATTCAGGCCTTGGCTACTGGTTTACTTTGCCGCTAACATCTATTAGAAATACGCGATTTAGCAAATACCCAACACACACACACACCCCCCCCACACACTATTTACATCCATATTCTGGTTGACATTAAGATTAGGACACGTAATACGCAGGGAAACACCAATTAACACTTTCTAATGTATATGACAGCACTATTACACGTGAGAGGGAAAGAGAACGACATACAATTGTTGAGAAAATATGATTCAAATAGTCTCCTTCAGAGACACCGGCTGACGGACACCTCCATGTTGAAAGGAATGTGGTCGTACTGTGTTCTTCCTCGATCAGTGTCCGCTGAATGACAGAAACACCAACACTTTTGTTCCGCCTTGATTATACGAACATGTGTTTTGTGCACTACCAAACTTTGACACGTGGTGGCAGGACATCCCTGCAAAATCAAAACAATCTCGGCTAAATTTTTTTTGTATATATTGATACAATGTCATAAGGGGTGTAACCAGTTTGAAAAAAGTTAGTTAATACGTTTCAAACACACGTTTTGTACAATCAGAGTTATAAAACAGCTGAAGAATAAGAAGCAAAAGATGACACCTTAATAACACTTTAGTACGCGGAGATTTATTGACAGTGTTGCCTCCTTCGATGTCAAATTGATCTTCCGGATTTCTGTACGGACGTTTGGAATATTTTGAGAGCTATTCCCGGGCCACGGTTCCCACTGTGCCATGCGTGTTCGTTCTCTGTGCTGCTCCGCTAGGAAGCACGTCGGCAGGGGGGTCCAAGTGTTACCTCTGACAATCAGCTTTCAGCATGGAAGATACACCCCAACACAAGACTAACTTATAGAGATTTTGTTTTTTACAACATTTAAATATCGGAATATGGATAGTTCCACGAATGGCTTGGGTGAGTAATAGCACTATAGCATCGTTTGTTACACTGATCTATAGTTTCACAGTTGTAAATAGTTGACTGGATGTAGTTCATAACACTTTTTGGAAGATGCAAAAGATCTACAGTACGCCGTAATTAAGGGTAACACTCCGACATTGTCGTTATGCTAATAAGCCGTGAAAGTTTCGAAAGTCGGGAAAGGGTGTGACATAATTCCGTTTTACACAATGTTACCGAAAAAGTGAAAATTACAGTATCTGTTATACTTTTTTGTGACACGTATCAGATATAGTATCAGATGAGTATTGTGGATTCATTCTAGTCGCGTTTAGGACGTTAATGAAAGTGAGAAAGTGAGTTTTAGTGAGAAGTTTGTGAATTTGGCAGCCAACCTGTGTTGAATACATAACTAACTATACATATGAAACAACAACCCTTCAGATATTAATGTTAGGCTATACTTAACAAATGCTATATGATTGAAAAACAACAATACTTTTTTTATGCCATAGCTAATGAAACTACTTGGCCAACTTTGCCGATTAACTGTAAATCACCATCAGTCATCTCTGATTCAAAAGGCTCATTGAATCAGAGATTGCATGGGTGGACGGCCCTAATATTAAAACATATCTCCAACAATCTCCATAACGTGTCCATTGTTGCAAGTTAGCAGGCCCAGCTGCCCAAGCCAGCCTACATGTTGTGTTTACAAGCACAGGATATCAGTAGAAATCCCAATAGAGGCGCCTGGGACAACACATTTTTTTTCTTCATGTAACCTTCATGCTGAAGTAAAGAAAGCAGTCAGCAGTGCAGAGTGCATCAACGTTTTTCTTTAGCAAGTACATTTTTGATGAGTAACTATTTAGTCATAATTGATACAAGCTCATTTTGATTGTACCACATCATATCTCACTTATTGTTGTGGTGCAAATATATCTTATTATTGAACCTGACCTCCCACTTTTTTGCTTTGATGTCAGTCAGACACACGTCAAACTGCCCTTAATAAAACGGTAAACAGGAACAACCAATTAAAGCCTGTTTGGTGACTTGCCTAGTATTTCTCAATAATACGTCATGGCTGCAATGTTCCGCAATATGAGTGATTTCAGAAAACCACAGTCATCTGCTATGTCAGGAAGGAAGGATATATTCGTCCTTAATTGTTATTGTCCCTAGAAATCAGATTTCGAACTTGTACATTTTATGGCTAGTTGATTCAACATTTTAGGGTTTCATATGACTAGGGTTTCACATAAGCCATCAATTCCTGATCTGGAATCATAGCTGAATACTTAAAGCACTCCCTTCCACTCGGATCAGTTTCACTTCCTGCTTTCCACTTCAATACTGCTCAGCCAATTTTCAACTCTGTGACAACATACAATGACACAGTGGGCAGCATATAGATTGTTCCTATAATGTTTATATGATCCTAAAAGACAAGGTCTATTTGTATTTTAATGAAGAGTATAATTATGAATAGGGTATTCTATGCACAGTGCTAGCTTGCCTGCTCTCACTATCTTGTTAGATACGGGGGCCAAAAGAGCAAACAAGAAGAACTGTTTTTACATCAAGATGAGTAGGCATTGTAACTAATCCTATGTCAATTTTCCCAAAGTACCCTTTTAGAAGGAGCTTGTAAATCCAGAATTATATTATAAAACATATTTAAAGAATGTTTGCTCAGGAGGAGACGGATCTACAATAATACTTGCCATACATACTTCATAACTTTTGTTATCTGTGTGCTGAGCAAGTGTAGTCTTGCATCAGACGTCACAGACAAATGTCATCATGGCATTATGTTGGCCCCCATGCCAAGGTGGTGTTAGCACACTTTCTTTTTATCTTCATGAGTCATGCATAAATGTAGCCTTCAAAACATGCAGGGCAGAGGGTCAATTGCCCCTCATCTACCCTCAATGAAGTGCAAAGTGTAAATCCTAATGACCTGTAGTAGCCGTAGTAGGAACGTCCCCCTCTTCCACAGATTTTCAAAGTCGGAGTCTGTCTGAGTGGCTCCTTCCTCCTCCAAACAGAATGGCAGGGGGTAGGTATTAGGGACTTTAATGTGAGCAGTGGAGTGGGCACTGTGAGTGACCAGAAAGTCACCAGAAAGTTGCGTACAACTGAGTGGCCAGAACATGCCACCTAGAGGTGGTGATTTGATAACGTATGCAACGTTCTGGGTTACAGCTAAACACCATTCTGTAACATTCTATTCAAAGAAACACATAAAAAAACACGTTTATTTGTGTTACGTAAGGTTACAAGGATGTGAACGTGCGCTTCAACAGAGAGGACTCGAGAGACAAAAAAAAGCGACCAAAACGGCGACGACAACATTTCCTCCTCCATTCGCGTGTCTGGTCTCACAACAGATAATAAAAATGAGTTTGTTTTGATCTGTTTCCCAGATGCAATGCTTCTTAGCAGTGAGTTTCACAGTAAGCACACTGTGGTCTCCTGTTTCCTCAGTGAATAGTCCACCAACAGGTGTCTTGCTTTAGTTTGTCTGTTTTTCCGATCAGGGGACAGATGCACTGTTTGTTATATCTGTGGGTGGTGGTGTGCATTGCATGCAGTGAGGCAGGGAGTGTAGTGGAGCAGAGTGGAGTGGGGTGGGGATCATGTGATGGGAGCTGGTGGGAGTGAGAGTGGGGGTGGACCATGGCCCGCTGTGGCCCAGTGCTGCCAAGTGCTGCATGTGTCAGCCATCTGTCAGTGCAGAGAGAGAGAGAGAGACTGTGAGAGAGACTGAGAGAGAGGGAGCGAGAGACAGAGAGAGAGACAGAGAGAGAGAGAGAGAGAGAGAGACAGACGAATCTGAAGTAATCACAGGAATTTCATCTTAGAAACCACTTCATTGGCCTGATGATCTAGCATAGGGCAAGAAAGAGAAGATCCAAACCTAATACACTAGTCTTCAAATATGTACCAAAAGCTTTCATTTACAAGCAGATACAAATGGATAATTTGGCCACCTCATTCATTGGTTTGAGTTTGGCCACCTCATTCATTGGTTTGAGATGTTCTCCTCCGTGGCGGGCAGAAAAAAATGCCATGCGACCACGAGACTCGACAAATAAGTCTGTCTTAGATGCTGTGGCTGTGTAAGTATCAAGTTGGCAGCCACAAGACCTGGAGCGACTCCCAAGTCT
>OMNO01014234.1:0-10585 GCA_900303215.1 Trachyrincus scabrus | reverse complement strand
TTTTTCGGGGGGGTTTGGGGGGGGGGGGGGGGATTTTTCTTTCAGCTGAGGGGGCTCAGGAATGCTGTCCTGTAAATGTTTCTTCTGCCTCATTCCCTATTCCAGTCACAGGTAGCATGCTCTTACTTACAGAGTTGAAAGAAATGCTGCTATGCCAACTTTTTTACTTTTTAAGCTAACAATGGAATTGCTAACAAATTTGTATGATGTGAACACATTCTGGAAGGACGAGCTAATTCATGTATTTACTCTGCTGCAGTATTAGTCCAGAAGACATGTAGACTTGATTTCAAGGTGACTGTTTGATTTTTAAGAAGTCCACGAGAACACGATGAGCAAGTTGTGACACAGAATTAGTAAAAAGTAACAAGATAATGATTGTTGAAAAAGCATAACAATACATGTGTTGACTTCAGTGTTACCATCAGCGAACCTTTTGTGATATAAAGATATTGTAACCTCTCAACCCCGGCATGCCTTTGTGTGACATTTGTAACTATGGTGGGAGGATTCCGGAAAATGATTGACAATAGCGACACCCAGTGGTGATATGTAACATAGCCTCAATTATTACTTGGTGCTCTTGTACCCCGTAGCAATGGCATGTTAATCTGTAAGTGAATGGACGTCTCGTCTTAGGGATTTCGGTCCATGCCGAGTTATAATATTTATTAAATGATTAAAACGCTAAATTCTCCTGATTACTGGACCCTTGTCTGACTGGTGAGGATGGGTTTAGCCTTTCAAGAACTAACTTGACATTTGAACAAGGAAATGAGATACTTTTACTTCAAATGAAAATCATGTTGAACAAAAATCTAAAATGTAATTAAATTGTAAGGAAAAAAAAGAGATTTAACACTGAAATGTGACAATCCGCCATTTCTATATGCAAGACCACAGTTTGGCATCATTGGCAGAAAAATGATGGGGAAATTTAACAAGCGCAATCCCGGTACACTTTTCCTCTATGTGACCCTGTCACAGACGTCAGTTCAGCCATAGCTTATTTCAAACCACCCCCAGGAGAGGTCATCTGCCATGGTGGGAGAAGCAATTGCCCTCATCCCACCTCCATAAGCAACTAGCCATGGAAACACATGTGTCTGTTCACCCAAGTGCACATCAGCTGTCGGTACTAACACGGCCCTGCTGGCTGCCGGCTATGGCAGTTAACGGCAACTCATTTGGACCAGGGCAAGTAGAAATGGTGGCCAAATTGTCAAAAATTCCTGTCCCAGGCGGTGGTGGCGGTGACAGCTGTGAGAATATGTCCTGGGCCAGAGGGCCATGTGGTTTTCCCACACACACATGTCTCTCTCTGACCCAGTAAAGACCTGTCTGATTAGCAGACCATCCCCAGATGATCTGCTTGGACCACAGTTTTTCTAAGGTCCTCTCACCGTTTAGAAGATGGTTGACAGCTAGACAGAACCATGTCTTGGTTCTGTCTTGGCTCAACTGTGGTAGAGCATGGCATTAACATTGTTAAGGGTTAGGAGGTCGATTACTGGGGCCAACCATACGAAGAATGTATGCACTCATCATGTTACTGAAAGATGCTTTGGATCCACCAAATTGCCAATATAATCATCTTATTAACAAGTGCACTCCAGGTTTCGGCTACTATTTTGACCCAAGCCTGGTCTGTATGACAACCAAAAACCTGTGGTTTGTGTCAGTTAGAGGTTTTGACGGTTTGGACTGTGAAATTTCGGTTATAAACCCTGGATGTCGGCATGTATCCGGTTGGGTGTTGGGTGATTTTTCAAACGCTTTTTTTTCTTCTAAATCCATTATCCTAATCCAACTTCTAATCAAGAAATTGTATTCAACTTTGTTAAACTGTAATCCTTCAGGGTGAACGATGAAGAAACGGTGATTAAATTAACAAACCTAATTTTCCCCTTGGACTCTTCATACAATAAAACCCAGTTGCTTGAGGTTATAGTGTGTTGTCTGTGTGGCTAGTTACGATGGCCGTTGGACCAATATGTATTTCTTAACTTCCTCTATATTGCTTGGTAGACTGACTGACGGTCTCAAATAGGCAGAGAAGATTCTAGTCCTCAACTAACTGATGTCACAGTACTGAGAACTAGAGAACTGACCCTGTACGATAGGGAAAACAATTAAGTGAGTCAAGTTTATTCACTGAGGTCTTCATGACTCCAAGCCCTCATACGGCCAACAATAAGGACCCATGCACGCCTCAGGATAATCTGCTATTTATATCCCACCAGGGGGTGCAATAGGTGCCGAGTGGGCAGACATAATAGCAAATTAACAATTCATGAACCATGTGCTATTAATATGGCCAGCCTTTCTGAAAGCGAACCCATGGCCTACTCAGTAACTTAAATTATTAAATCAGAAAACGTTTGTGAGTTGCTGACGTTATAATTAGGCTACTTGTGTTACCATACCTTGTTGGAAATGTAGGCTACGTTTCACTAGCCTATCATATCCACCTTTTTTTCCACCAAGTGTAATAAAGTAATCTTGTTCCATAATGTCATATTAATGTGTCCATGCATGTCACCACGAACGTCACCACTATCACTAAACACCAGGGAGTATCACTAGTAAATAGAGCAAATGAAGGGAACGGCATGATCAATAGTCGCGCATGATTGTGTGCCACGGCGCTTTCATTGATGTCTCCTTGTTCCTCCCGACAACAGTCCGCAAGTCCAACGGCAACATGAAACGTCAGATTTGCACAACATTTGCGAATCATTTGTAGACATGAGCAAATGGGTCCCGCCCACTTCGTTATCTGACCAGTTGTAGCTCTAACCTCCTTCCCAGGCGTGGGACGGGATGCTCCAAATGAGCGTTATTGGCGAGAGAGAGAGAGAGAGAGAGAGAGAGAGAGAGGGCGGGACTTTCACTTTCATCTTGGGTTTTTATCGGCGAGAGAGAGGGAGGGACTTTCGATAGAGAGATATCCCTTTCCGTTACATGTTTAGGATATTACTTTGTCAAATGTTTCGTAACAAAAAAAACCTCAAAATGTATTATCATTGTCGCTGTTGCTGTTGTTGTTGTTGTTGTTGTTGTTATTCTTGCCATGCTCTTATTCCTTTCGCTCCGGGGACTGTTAACCCGTACCCGTACACAGTTCATAGGAAGTAAGAGAAACCGGAAATTGTGTTGAGCGTTAGACCGGGATAACGCTACAACCCCTAACCCTTCTCTCAGCCTAACTCATGTGTATAGACATGCCCAAACGGGTCCCGCCCACTTTGGTATCAGAGCAGTTGTAGCCGCCGTCGGAGAGAGACGAGCCAGCCAGTTGCATCTCTGCCCCGCAGCTAGCTAGCTAGCTACTAGCTCCACAGCAAGGCCACTGCGGGAAGAACATGGCGACGGACAAAACCAAACATGAAGGAAGAGTTAAAATTGGCCACTATATTCTCGGAGATACACTCGGAGTGGGCACATTTGGGAAGGTTAAAGGCAAGTGTTGTCCTCCTTGTGTGTGAACGTACGCCAGGACGGGATCACAGCTTGTAGCTGCGCCGCTAGCATGCTAGAGCTAACGCTAGCTAAACTTGTCACAGGGTGAAGTAGCACACTTTATTGGCTGGGGTATAACCGGGGCACTTATCTTTTTTTTAATAGATTGACGTTTGACAACTTTTGGAGTTAAGTTGCAGTCGTGGACAACAGCTACTGAGGGCGTTTTGTATGCGATCCCGTACACTTTGTTTGGATTGTTTTTGAAAAAAAAAGAGTGGCGTTGCAATTTAGGCTACAGTCAATACATTAGCCCACCGACATACGTCGGTCTGCAAGCTAAGCGGTCCGGAGAAGTTCGTCAAGGCTAACGTCACTGTCGCCGACACAGTCCTGGCCCCTGGCGTGTGTTCCTCTCCGTTTTCCGGCTGCACTTTTGTATGTCAAGTGTCAAGTTATGAAGTGTAGGGAAGAGACGCCAGTATGCGTTCATCAGTCACTCACACACACACACACACACACACACACACACACACACACACAGTGTGTAGTTTGTCCAGGGAGCAGTTCGCACGGTGTCATTACTACCTGGCCTTAGGGGAAGTATCAGGCGAGCATTGTTTCTGGAGCTGCTGTGATGTAACACATTAACTTAAGACTCGCACGATTAACGAAAAGCTAAAGCGCATTCTCACCATTTAACCATGCCGTTTAATCTGTTGTCAAAGTTTGAATGGGACTGGTGTAGAGTAGTACTTGGGATTGTAGCCAGCTTGGAAAGCAAACAGGGGCCACACAGGATTTCGCTTTTGTAAACCTGTGGGGGTCCTCCCTTAGTAGTCCCTGTTGGTAGTATAACAGTAGCGGAAGACCACAGTCCATTAAATAAGTACTCAGTCACTCATGGCCTTGGTCGTGGCGGACTTGGCCAATGCTTCATCGCAACATCATCGATCAACAGAAGCTATTCAGTAATGTATACACGTTTCTGTATGCATTCAAATGGAACTAACCACCTCTGGCCGCTGCTGTTTACTTTGCATTTTAGGGACCAAAAGTTATATTCCCGTTCCACGGCTTCCCTTCTCGTGTGTCCCAATGAGTCCCTTATTCTCAGTCTTCTTGCTTATTTTTTTTTCTTTCTTTCTTCGTCTCACAGTTGGCCAGCATGAGCTGACGAAGCACCAAGTGGCAGTGAAGATCCTGAACAGACAGAAGATCCGGAGTCTGGACGTGGTGGGCAAGATCCGCAGGGAGATCCAGAACCTCAAGCTTTTCAGGCACCCTCACATAATTAAACTGTAAGTCCTAGATTACGTCCCCCTGTGCTCCACCCCCCCTGCTGCCACACCGAGTGCCACCCACGGTGCTATTTTGAGGCTTTAATGATATGGTCTGGAAACACATCTATCTATCTAGAACAGGCTTTGTCTGACCCAGACTCGTCTCTTTGTGTGTTTACTTTTGTTTGGTGTATCTTTCTTTATCCATCTGAGTCACATGTTTTGGAGATGTGTCGGCTTGTTGTGTGGATTGTGTCATTGTGTGTTTTGTTCATGACTGAAACAGAAGTTTTTAAAACTTGCTGGCTTCCTCTGCAGCCTAGTCGGGCGAGGTTAGGTATTCTAGTTATACATTACGAGACGCTTCAGGCTGTCTTGTTTACCTTTCATTTGTGGTCTGTCCTAGGCGGCTGGTGGTTAGTTTTGAGAGTTGAGTTCTCGTTTTAATGGAGGGGTCTCAAAGAAAATAGCCTTCATTTTCGTATAGGCTACCGCCTACTGTCTTGTTAGTGCTATGTTCTGTGTTGTTTTGGTCCATTGCGTTTCTTACCTGAGGTGCTAGCGGAAAAACAGCATCTGCGCGGTTAAATAAAGGTTACATTGAAAAATCTGGCGATTGCTGCTATTATGTAAACATGTATTTGAGATACCCTATAATCCGGAGAAGAGTGAACTTTAGTGCTGTTTGCACGTGGAATCCATTTGAGCATGCAGTTGGATGCACACGTGGGATTATCTCGTCATTATAGTTTTAAGTGTTGCAGATATAAGCCCCCCCATTCCAGCAGGTGTTTGCATACATGGACTTAGGGCTGTCTCTGAAGGCCTCTTCCCACCGCTCAAACTGTGTGGAGAAGAAGCCCCAATAAAGCAAAGGAGGGTTGTGAGAGGGCTTAATGGGTCGTCTGGGTCATTAAACTATTACTAATTTAGCCATCTTGCCAATCTTGGTAACTAGCCTATATAATCATCTCCCTGGCAGTACCATTGCTGTCCAGCAGGGGTCACTATGAGGGTGTTTAGTCCATTTTGACTTTTGATTAATCACTTTTTACCGTAAGCTGACCAGGATCATCCTTGCCACAACACACCCATTGACTCATTCACACTGTATTTCTCCATTGCGGGTAAACATGAAACAATGGACTAATGGCAATCCAGTTGAGTTCACAAAGTACTGCAGCTGACCAGCAACAGTAGACCTAGCAGTTTGAGGCCAAAACACACATCGGATTCATTGTCTGCCCCCACTGTCACAGTACCCAACCCTAAGCAAAAACAAGCGGACCCTTTCTGCTACCATTCCACTTGAAGCATGTGAAATGGGCCGTTGGTTGCTAGAATGACTGAGACTAAACGAACAAGTAGACTGAACTCGGCATATATATGGACGTCCAACCTGGCCGTTGCTCTGGAAAACATTTAGGACACTTGTCCAAAGGGAACTTGAGAATTATTCAGAACGTAGTCAATATAGGATGCACGTGTAGCAATTTCTTGCTGCATGTGCACAGCAATGTTTCTGAAAAACAGGTTTATATTTGTTTTCTTCTACTTAACAAACACACGTTTCTAATTTTCTTGCAGGATATGAAATAGGCACGCGTTTGGTGTATGAACACGCGTCACGTGACTTGATCACTTGGTTGTCACACACAGTGGGTTAAGCAATCCCAAAACCTGTTTATTTTCTTTTTTTTCTCGTCTGCAGGTATCAAGTTATCAGCACCCCGACAGACATCTTCATGGTGATGGAGTATGTGTCAGGAGGGGAGCTATTTGACTACATCTGCAAGAACGGAAAGGTAAATGTATGCAGAGTTTAGGGTGTGGTGGTGTGGTGTCAGGCAGCCCTTAACTCTATACAATGGTCTGCCTCGGAGAGGGTGGTGAGTTGTGTTCAAGAATGTCAGTTTATTTGTTCAGTAATTCAGTGGTACAAGGCATGATTGTTTTTAAGGGGATTTAAAGGACACGATTCTGTGTACTTAGTCATTGTGGCGGGCGTCGTAGCATAACGTGACTTATTTATTTACTAAGTTTGTGTCCTTTTTCGCTAATAGAATCATCTCATCTATCTTCTTAAACCTGCACTCTGCACGTTTTCTCATTAGCAGCCTCTAGTGGCTCGAGTTGGAGCTACAGTTATATCATTTAGAGATTTTTCCGTGGTGGGGGGGTTGACTTGTGGATGGGCGAGTTTTATTCTTGAGAAACTTTCTAGTTCAGATATGTTTTTTTTAAATGGAGTAAATAGCTGCAGTAGAAAAGTTCCACGGGTCCAGGTTTAAGCGTAATTGAATTCTTACCCGCCTTAATTATCCTTTTAATGTCGCACTATCGCGCTTCTGCGTCGACAGTTGGATGAGAAGGAGAGCAGGCGCTTGTTCCAGCAGATCATCTCTGCGGTGGACTACTGCCACAGACACATGGTGGTGCACCGGGACCTCAAGCCAGAGAACGTTCTCCTCGACGCCCATATGAACGCCAAGATCGCAGACTTTGGTAAACAATCCTATCGCCAAATACGGTTCCTTCCACTACATAAACGCTGATAGCACTGCCGTATACGGCTGATTAAATTTGCGGAACAATACTTTGTGTGTTGCGTTTCGTCACTATTGTTACGTACTCGCTCAAGCAATTATGATAAGGATTAAATCACGTGTGAGTGTTGCATAAACGTTGCATTACATAACATGGTTTTTGCGATATGTAAAGTGATTTTAGTAAGAGGAAAGAAACCATTACTGAAACCATCAAGGGTCTCTTAACTAAGTAAGTGATACTGGTTGAAAATGAATGGCTCGACTCTTTTTAATTCAGCGAGTAGTAAACACAGTTCTGGCTGTGTAAATCCGCTGTAGACGCCGCTATGTGCAATGGTTTTTCAAACTTGGACACTCCATTTGAACCCTTAACTGGTGAAGCGTATTGAGATTTAGCACAAATGCGTGACACTTTTCCGTAGCGCTGCGCTAATCTATTTTCCTTGTCTATACGCGCAGGTCTGTCGAACATGATGTCAGACGGAGAGTTCCTGAGAACAAGCTGTGGTTCTCCAAACTACGCGGCTCCCGAGGTCATCTCAGGAAGGTGAGGGCTACCGCTCGCGTTGAATCAACATCTTGTGCGCTCACATTAGAAGCAGCCAGGGGACTTATCTCCACTAGTTTCAGCTCCTACCCGTGCCCTGGTACATAAAAGGGGCAGACCCATAATTAGCGTTCGACACCTAGGACAACAAACACCAATCCATGAACCAAATATTTGAATTGAACCGCAACATTAAGCAGAAAATGTTTATTTGTACTTTACAAATGACTTAAACGATTAATCGATTATCAAAATGAGATTTGATTCATTTTCTGTCAATCGACTAATCGTTGCGGCCCTAAAACGCATTATAGGAAATAACGAAAGATGGACAATCATCATCAAAGACCCTCGAAAACCTTTCTGACAGCCTGGTTTCAGATTTCATTAACATCATGTTAATCTTTGAACTTCTCCGTCTTCTGCCCGCCACGGCGCCCAGGCTGTACGCCGGTCCGGAGGTGGACATCTGGAGCAGCGGCGTGATCCTGTACGCCCTGCTGTGCGGCACGCTGCCCTTCGACGACGACCACGTGCCGACTCTCTTCAAGAAGATCTGCGACGGGGTCTTCTTCACGCCCCAGTACCTGAACCCGGCGGTCGTGAGCCTCCTCAAACACATGCTGCAGGTGGACCCCATGAAGAGAGCCACCATCAAAGAGATCCGGTGAGCGTGACGCCCCAGCTGTTTAAACGCCGCCCGTGTTTCAGCGTTGTCTGTTTTTTAACGCCGAAGAATTAGATGAACCTAAGAATAAGATGTACTTTATTAATCCCAGACGGGGAATCTGGGTGTCCCGGGCAGAAGCACAAGACAGCAGTGACGATTAAAAACAAAAGGATAAAAATACCCCAAAAAGTGTGAATACGCTACAAAAGAATAAATCCTTTTATACACATTGAGTTATGTTGGATTCTTTCCAGGCTGAGAATAGCACAGTGTTGTCCAAGGCCTGTTCTCTATATATAGATACATGGATAGATGGGTAGGTGGATAGATAGATACTTTATTCAAGTCGTAGTGTAGTTGGAGGATATGGATTAATGGGTCAGTCGTGCATCTCTTTCCCGCGTCTCAGGGAGGACGAGTGGTTCAAGGCGGACCTGCCCACCTACCTGTTCCCCGAGGACCCGTCCTACAGCAACAACATGATCGACGACGAGGCCCTGAAGGAGGTGTGCGAGAAGCTCAAGTGCACCGAGGAGGAGGTGCTCACCTGCCTGTACAGCCGCAACCACCAGGACCCGCTCACCGTCGCCTACCACCTCATCATCGACAACCGCCGCATCATGAGCGAGGCCAAGGACTTCTACCTGGCCTCCAGCCCGCCCGACTCCTTCCTGGACGACCAGCACCTGACGTCGTCCGGCGCCCTCCTCGCCGCCTCCTCCTCCTCCTCCTCCTCCTCCTCCTCCCCCGCCGCCCCGATGCTCAAGCCCCACCCGGAACGCGTGCCTTTCCTGCTGGCGGATACCCCGCCCCGGCCCCGCCACACGCTGGACGAGCTCAACCCCCAGAAGTCCAAGCACCAGGGCGTGCGGCGCGCCAAGTGGCACCTGGGCATCCGCAGCCAGAGTCGGCCCAACGACATCATGTCGGAGGTCTGCCGCGCCATGAAGCAGCTGGACTACGAGTGGAAGGTAAAGCGGGTATTTCAGTCGAAGGGCGCGGCCGCGGTGTCCAGGGTCGCCGTTTTGCCATGGCAACGCTGCGGCAGACATGCAGTTCGGAGGTGTGATCGTAAATCAGAGCCTAATTTAAAAATACATGAGGCTTAAGGACAGAGTAGATGTTATGTAGATGTTGTTTGTACTCTTATCTAATCAAGCTAGTTCCTGGCTTTGCAGTGTCAGTAAGAGGAGCTCGGCGGTGGACTTGCTTGCGTTGCTTTGACTGCTTTGCCGCACACTTCAAAAATAGATTAGCATTTTCTTTCTCGCACCAGTAATCCCGAAGGCTTAACATACAGATTGTGTCCTTACTATTATCATCAGCCCCGCTCACCCTTCGCTGCCTCTTCGCAGGTGGTGAACCCATACTACTTGAGAGTGAAGAGGAAGAACCCGGTCACATCCATGCAGACCAAGATGAGCCTCCAGCTCTACCAAGTGGACAGCAGGACCTATCTCCTTGACTTCCGTAGCATAGACGGTAGGCCTGAACCACGCTGGCACGGGGGGGGTGTTCACCGGGCCTTTTATATCACTTCATCAACTTATCAAATGTATTTTATTTTGTTTTTTACTGATATTGCAAAAGACTAGCAAAGTAAAACCTCTTTTAATTCTTGCTAAAACACATTGGACTACGCATCTACTCCCACTCTGTGTCAGTGGGAGTATCCTCATAATGGAATACCCCACAAAGCAGTGCAAAGTACGCAATATCAATATGTATTGTGCAATTACTCTTGCAGTAAGACGACCAACAACATTGGCCTTCATATATTACCAAGTCAATTCAATTAAATTCAGCTTTATTGGCATGGAAAATAAACATTTCCATTGCCAGATTAATCCAAATAAAAAGTAACACAGTACTACAAAAAGGTTTAAAAACTAAGTGAACTATCGATTATCAGTACAGTGCAATACACGAGGTAATGAACCCACGAGGGAGTGAACCAAACGTCCCCTTGTTTCTGATGTTCCCAGACGAGACGCTGGAGACGAAGTCCGGGACCGCCACGCCTCATCGCTCGGGCTCCGTGGGGAACTCCCGCACCGCCCTGAAGGGCGAGGGC
>OMNO01014229.1:0-17061 GCA_900303215.1 Trachyrincus scabrus | reverse complement strand
CAATAAGTAAACAAATTTCAAATGTTGACGATATTGTGTAATGTCCAACCAGCTCTATACCATAAACATAAGAATATTAATTAAATATTAAACATGTCCACAGGAACACATAACATAAGCTGTGTTGGTGTTGAGGTTGTAATTGTAACATATAAATAAGAGATGCACCATGTGAATAGTCATTCAGTCCTTGCAAACTCGTTACAAATCATTCTTGAATTTATGAAGATATTCATGGGCAACACATAGCCATACACACAATAGCAGTTGACTGTTCTGCTGGTATATTGTTTAGGAATTGCGCCACACATAAATATGTGCAAAATAAGCAATCCTTCCACTATCAGTGAAAACGTTTTCCTTTTTCTTATTTTTTTATACAGAATTTACTCGTATCATGGTATATATAAATATTGATGTTCATCAGTGTCACCAGAGTCAAGACAGAATAATGAAATGTAGCAGATGTTACATTCCTAAGCGACACTTAATACCACTGTAAACCGGGTGGTAATTGTCTGCCCTGTATTACAACGGATCACATTTTATAACGTGTAGAAACGTGTTTTGGGGATTTTGTGCGCTCTCTATTGGTACTGTTTCAACATCACACACAGTGTGTATTATACATTAATTATACATTAAAATCAGAGGAGGCGTTATTATTGAAGTTAACATGGTGTAAACCGTATATCGTGCTAATAGTGCTACGTAGTATTAGTTAGAATTTAGAAAGTTAGAAAGGAAATGTAAGGAATGGTTAAATATATACACAACGCGACTCGTCCTTCTTGGCCACACACGGCACCTGTAGTGCAGCTCACCACAAAACAACATGGACTACGACTGACCGTTGAGTTGTAAATGAATACTGTTCGAAATGAAAAGGCGAAGGTTAATCTGTATGAGCGGCATGAAATGGGCAAATAGTTAAAGACGCCACATGTGAAAACGATAAGAAACAGTGCTAACGGTAGTAGCTGCCAGCTACGCTGCGTTACTAAAGTTAAATGGGTAATGGACGTGGTTACCCTCCGTTCTGGGAGTAACAACAACGACTCTAATGTGGAGGTTATCGGAGATCAGATCGCATATAAAGATATGAACAAGGATGATGCTACTCACTGGATGAAGGAACAGTTGGACACTACTGCCACACCAGTATGTATTTGACGCACACATTGGGTGTTAAGGAAAACAAATGGACACATTTTGTCCATTTTTTAACACATGTTGAGCCGTAAAACGTGTGTCTGCTCCAAGTCCAAGTCTGGTTTCACGACATGCCTACCAATTCTCTTTCTGGTCAAGCTTGAAATGCATTGATATCTAATTCATTTAGCACAATACTCTGAACTTTTTGTTGGGGGACGTGGAGCAAAACACTATTTGAAACAAGACTACTACCCAGAATTATAAACAGTTCCTTTTTTGAAAAAAACACCAGTGTTTCATAGGCCAGAGATCAGTCTGAATGATTTAATTGAAGTTGGGTAGAAGGTTGAACCAGGGGGCTGTGACTGGGGAGGAGGGATCCACTTTGGACCTACCCATTTTCTCTCTTTCCTGGTATTTGGTGGCTGAAGCTACATTAACTGCCAAATACTGGTTTGTAATCTCTCATGGTAATCTCTATTGTATCATTTGGTGATTCATAGATTTTGGGCACACACATTGATGTTTAATTGTATTTATGTTATTTCCTGTAGCTCCAGATCGACCTAACAGAATCCAGATGGTCTCCGCGCTGGTTGATGAAGTTCAAAAGACACACTACCAGGGATGTCATTGAAGTGCTAGACTTTGTAAATGGCACCGGCAACACTCAGACAGACCAAACAACCAAAACGTTGCCACCAAATGGGAGTGACGTAGACCCCAAGAGGGACGTGGTTAAACCAAAGTCCCCATGCCCCTTAACTGATGATTCAAAACACCAGTCTGTGTGCGCCAGACAAACAGAAAAGATCCACCTAGCAGCCGAATGGCCTAACCTGCCACAGAGCAGAGCAAGTCTTATTTCAAATAACCTGCAATTAAATGAGTTGGTTCAAATATATTTTGGCCAAAGAGAAAATTATCAAGAACGAGGAGGAAACATGCAGTCGATCCCAGATGATAAACTCATCTATACTCTTGAACAAAGCCCCAATGGCTCTGTCACAGGAAATGTGGTTGAAATGCCCCACAGTGCTCAGGAGGACCACCTGGGAAAGTGGAGTCGCATCTCGGAGGCCCCGTCATCCGTCACGTTTCCACTTTCAACACGAGAACCAGAAGTGTGTTGCTTCCATGATGAGTTGGTAACCAAGCCACTGGAATCAAACCCTTCAGACTCAAAGCAATGGGCGCATAGCAAGCAAGCCTTCCTCACTTGCACTTTGAGAAGTGAGGGCCTCCCCGGGACCCACAGGTTGGACCTAAACCCTATCCCCTATCAGAGTACAGTATTACAATATCCAGAGTCTTTAACATCTTCAGAACCCTTTCATGGCATTCAAAGCCAAGCCAACAAGACACCCATCACTGTTGGCACTGTGGAGAGTACAGTGAGAGAAACATGCAAAGTGGAGGATGACGTGGACATGAGTAGCTCTGCCAACAACCTGTGTGACAGCATTCCTGGTGAGAGCTGGTACCTTACGGAAGACGGGACTGAGTCATGTTATATCGAGGAAGACATCAACAGTCCAGTGCTGGTTGGCTGGCATGATGGGAGCGACGTAGAAGAGATGTATGAAGAGAGGTCCTTCAGGAGTGCCGGTCAGGAGGACCTATGCTACGTGTGTCCAGTCAGGCTTCAGAAGCTCATGGCTCAAACAGCGCCTGACCAGGTTTGACACACTAGCTTTTAGTCTTTGCTATAACGTAGCGCTGGCACTTTTAGTTGTAATTCGTTCATTTGATTATTCTATGGACATACAATTATTCTACTATTAATTAAATTGATGGATTGATCTTGGTTTCTGCATGTTATACAATTAATATAAAATCGTATGGTATAGATTGTAAATTTGTATAATAGTATGGCAGTTTCCCCTGCCACATGCCATCTACAGTGGCTTTTCAGGGCTTTTCCAGTAGTAGGACACAGGCAGATGATGGTTAAACCGGTTTATTGTAGAGCTTGAGATAGTTTGAACAGGCAGAGCAGTACATGCTGACATGCTAGCGCTCCTTCTGAGTGTGAGTGCTGGTGGCTGGTTTAACCTGTGGGCCTTGATTGGCCAATACCCCACATGTGTGCAGCATCACCCAGCCCCAGAGTCTAATCAGTCTGACTCCGACCAGGTGAGGCTGCTTAAACCAGCCACCAACAACACACAGTCCACAAATAAGATTGTTCATCAATAAAATTGAATGCTAGGGTCAAAGCCCTGCTATAATGGCACTAACTAACGTCAATGTATACCCCTCCCCCCAGAATATAGGTGAAGAAGAGGATGGTGGCTTTGGTGAATCTCAGGTATTATGCAGGCAGAGCCTGAGGCTGGTTTACAGCACCATCGAGGAGAGCCACCCTGAGGGTACAGTCCAACTGCTGTCTGATCTGCTGCAGCCCGGCTTCTACCCCCCCAAGGACATCACCACCCACCTGCTGAGAGGCATCCTGCTGGGACCCCGGTGCCCACTGCACCTTCGTGTGCAGGCCTTTGATCTTCTGATGAGGACGCAGAGGTGAGGAAGATGACTCAATGGGCCTTATTCACCTAGAGGCTATCTTGGTTACATCTTGTTTCTAAACGGTTAGCTGGGTGGAGGAACTGAATGCGGAATTCTGCATTCAAGATAGCCACTAGGTGAATATAAGGCCCATTCTCCAAATATATACAAGAGGCCAGAATTATTACATAATTTGATTATAAGTGACTTCATTGCTATTACTTTGTTTCTTTATGCCCACCACTTGAGACCTTCAAGGGTTTATTGAGTAGTAAATACATTACTTTGTGATATAGTATAAGACAGTGTTTCCCAAAGTAGGAGGCGCAGGGGTACTGCAGGGGGGGGGGTGCAGGGAGATGGGATGGAAGAGATAATGTAATGTATATTAGTGAGGGGGAAAGCTCAATCGCACACTATATAAAAACAAAGTACAGGCGGAACGAACAATTAGAAATGTGTTACACACAAATAAATAGGGGGGCCTGACAAAAACAATTTGGGAACCACTGGTATAAGAAGTTGGTAGTGGGAGAAGAGAGGTCAGGGAAGCAATGCTAAACTACCGAACAGGCTCCAGTTTTCCAGTTCTCTAGTTATTCCTCACCAAAAGAAGGTTGGCATTATACCTCTTTTGCTACATTACCTGCTACCATTCGTTGTTCAGAGATCGATTGTGTCTGCCGTAAAGTCGTACATCAATCAGAAGTTCAATCTTTTATAGAGATTTTGATGTTTTGCAGTGGAATTTGCCCCTCATTTCCCACTCTCTTCTTCTCATCTTTGAATTATCCTTCTGTGTTTGTACTTCCTGTTTACAGACACCACAGGGCGGATAAAACCACCATTCCATGGGACTGGGAGCTGTTGACCTCAGTCATGGACAAACAGGTTGGATGACTTGTTGCACATCAACACATGTGACACATTTGATGATCCTTGTCTGTACATAATATTACATTCTTTAAGAAGAGGACTCAATGGGCCTTATTCACCTAGAGGCTGTCTTGGTTCCATCTTGGTTCTCAACGCTAGCTGGGTACATAATATTACATTCTGTATGTTTGTCAGGAGGACCATGCCAAAAGACACCGCTGTAAGGTTATTCGGATGCTGCTGGAGTATGTTGTGCGGACGATGGAGGACGACTTCAGAGCCAAACTCTCCCCCGCTGCCCTCAAGCAGTCGATAGCCAGGGCGTTTTTGTCATGCAATTGTCAGTTCACCAAAGTCAGGTACGTCAGAGTTCTAGGACAAACTTCTGGAGGGAAGTGGTGAACAATTAACTTGAAATGAATTGGCTCTCATGAAAACAACGAGTAATTCAGTAGGATTAAAGACAACTTGGTGTTCAGATTGTGTCCATTTCCAAGTAAAGTCAATTTCCAAGTAAAATAGTTCATAGTGAAGAAAGTGAGAAAACATGAGCAGAATGAAATTTTGGCCTTGCTTGATTGAATAATCCAGAAACACACCGAAAACTCAGTTTAACCATTTATTATTTTCTATATATACAGTATACAGGATGACCATGGACCGAACTCTCTTGTTTATCTAGCCGGGTTAGCGGACCCGGAAAAGCATAGCTGTCCCTTTCTTTGCCTGTGCATATGGATACGCACATCCGCGAGTGTATCACAGGCGAAACCATTTAGTGGTTAATGTTAATTATGTTAAATCAGTGTTGGTAGTATGTAATGGAAGTTGTATATGTGTGTGGCAGTTCCTCCTGCCACACGGCACCCAAGTGGCTTTGCTTGCCTCTGACACACGGGACACAGGTAGATCTTGTATAAACCAGTTTATTGTAGAGTTGGCAAGATGTTTCAAGCAGAGCAGGTGTTACCTGCTGAAGTGCCAGTGCTCTCTTGAGTATGTGTGGTTGATAGCTGGCTTATCCTTTGTGCCTTGACTCCTCAATGCCCCACAGGTGTGCAGCCTCACCCCCCCAGAGTCTAATCAGTCTGACTCAGACCAGGTGAGGCTGCTTAAACCAGCCACCAACCACACACACTCCACAGTGTGTATATATGTTTTGTGTCAGTTGTATAATTAAGTAAATACTTTATTAATCACCAAATACATAAATACAGAAAAAAGGCTATATGATGTGTTAGAGGGGCAAGGTGATGGTCAAAATTGGTATATCATATCGGTATCGGCAGATACTTAAGATTCCAGTACAGGTATCGGAATGGAAAGAAAAAAATGGTATCGTGTCATCCCTAGGATGTGGGCCATTTACTGTACGTTCAAAGATGTGTGTTGCACTAAAAAATATTATTCTCTGCGTTTATTTTTTCTTTGTCTAGAGATGTCATCAAGTGGATGTGCACTGCCATAATGAAATCAACAGAAGAAGGAGACGGTGGCGAAAGGTCCGAAGAAACGAATGATCACATCAGGTGAACTTCAGACACGTCTCGGTCAAACTCTGTAATATTGGAATAATTCCTTTTCTGCGTGACCGTTACGATCGGTGTTATGTTTTAGCTCACTGTTTAGTCTCTGTTCCAGGATGGTGTCCGTCTTCCAGAGGATGCTGCACATGGCGCTGGAGGTGGACTGCTCTCCGGTGCTCAGCTCAGGGAGGCTGTCCCAGGAGCTCTTCCACGTGCTCCTCATTGTGGTGCCACTCAGATCACACAGGCGAGAGGGGGTTTGGTTACTATACAGTCGAGTTTCATATTGGTATTGATTCCTTGCACCAACATACCATGACATCTCCCTTCTATGGCTATATCTACATCACATTCTGATTCTGTGGGTCGAGGTTGTGGCCGGGGAGGATTTCAGACAGTGTGATTTGCAGGGGAGAACGCGTGTATGTGGGCAGAAAAAGGATGTTGTGACGTCAATATACTAGTGGATTTAGCCCCACCTTTCGAAGTGGTTTCTCTTCTTTCTCTCTTTTTTTTCTGATGCCCTTTGTCTCCGCCTTTCACACAGGAAGCGGTTACTTGATAGTTTGCAGAGCGAGCTTCTGAAATGTAAGTTGCTGCAGCAGCTGCTGGACCACAGCTGCCAAGAGAAGACTCCTCTGCCCATGTCCCTCGGTCTACTGCTCCACTTTCTGAAGAACGGCACCCCGAGTCAGGACCCTACGGTGAATATAAAGATATCTCATATCTCTAGTATAACCTGTAACTAATCTGTAATTGCTTGCTTCTCTTTTGTCAATTGACGACCATGCAAGGCTAAGTGTCATCTACAATAATAATACATCTACAGTTGTAACAACAGTGCAACAATGTGGCGAAGCATATCTTTACAGCACGTACGTATTATACAAAACTACTTTACATAACAAATGAAAGGAGGAAAAACACACTTCATGTTAAATATTAAGAGATGATAACTATATAAGTGTCTATAGAATTGTATTCAAAGCATAGCATAGAAACTAAAGGGAATCGAGCTAACCCCGAAGGATTTAACATGAAAACAAAAAATAAGCGAACAAATCATGATTTAAAATGCTGCTAATAATATACAAGATGGCGGCAGACAAGGCAAGCGACAGACTAGAGAGGAACTGATCCATGTCCACCACCTCCTCCAGGACGATGCTCAGAGATGGCCAAAATGGGAGGAGTTTATTGAGCTCCTGTGGATGCTACTGCTCAGTTATAACAAGGTGAACAAAGGTGAGCCATTCAAAAGAGCTTTCAAGAAACATCAAGTCTGAATTGCTGCTTCCTCTGGTGAGACCTAATTGGGGGTCAACCGGTCGCTTCCAGGTGACCTGCGCAGCCCCATCACGGAGACACGGCAGCACACCGCGAGCGCAACGCCGAGCGACACGGTGTCCAGGCTAGCCGTTTGTGAAGCCGTGGAGTTGTTGCTGTCCAGATCCCGGGCGGACCTGGGCCACGCCTTGCCCGATCACATCGAAGAATCCCTCAGTTACCTTCAGGATCACCTGCTAGGTGTCTGTCAGCCTGAGGTCGCCAAACCAGTATCAAACACAGTTAGTGTTAGGTAACTTCTCTTTCTGATTGGCACAATTCCAGCCAATCCGAACGAGGAATTCCAATAACCACTGTTTCACCAGAGATGGTGCTGTACAGTTTTTAATAGTTCCTCTGTAAGAGGGCATGCTTTATTGATGATTTCCATATGCAAGTAGTATACATATACTTGCCTGTGATGTTTTTAAATGTGTTGTTTGTATGTGCATGTTGCATTGGCTTTTTGTTTACCTGGTTGGTTATTTGTTCACACGGAAGACAAAATGTCATCCAGAGATTGTGAATAAATCATAAAATGCAGTGATATAATTTGCACTACTGATTTCTGAAACGCAAATGTCATATGCTCAAGTAAAAAGTTCAATAAACATGATAGTTTTACTACTGGCATGGATGTTCTATTAGTTATGTGAAAGGTAAGATAACAAATGGTATGTTTGATGTCTCAGGTTTGATCTACTTGCAATCTATATTTATAGGGACATGCACACAGAATTGCATAATAGTGAATAATCAGTTACATTTATTTGTAAAAGTCGTTCATAATTCGAGGACAATCAATAGTAGAAATGAAAATGCGATTGATTAAACTCCTTTCACACTGTAGATGTTGTTGTGTCTCTGGAAATGTCCTACGTCGCAAATAAGATGACATTGATGTCACAGCTTTCTGTGCACCTGTGCGGTGTCCCCCTCCGTTCCATATTCCAACACTCATCAGTGAAGTATTTACTCTTCGACAACAGCTGGTTAGATTGGTGACGCTGGCCAATAGGATTCAGCGCTGTTATCGTTGGCAGGAAAAAAAAACCTGACAGTCGCCATGATACAGCAGCAGCGGAAGCGAGTGAAGTAGCTAGAAAACAAAAGAGAACACGCAGTCGTCCTCGCTATTTGGTATGCTCTTGCAGGTACAAGCCACACTTTATTTTTCAGCCGTGGACTATTTGATTCTGTTAAACTTCCATTTCAAACCCCTCGTTCCATGCGATGTGAATGTTTTTCGATTTTTTTATTTTGATAGAAAAATAGGAGCAGTTAGCTTTTGGCTATGTAGCAGCAAGCTAACTAAGTAGCATCGCTCTGCTCACAAACAAGCGAGTAGCTACATTATGTAGCATGTAGCTACTTGCTAGCTGGTTCAGCAGCAGCGGTGGCTGCGGTGGCGAGCTAGCCTGCGTTGGCTAGATAATACGCTGTTTTCTGGCCTAACCAAAATGCGCAAGCCAGTGTATGGGCATTATGTAATCATCGAATGTGCATTTTTATTCAAATAAATGTGTTTATTTTGGTATGCCAACCGACCGTGGTGTTTGGCTTGAACAATTATGTTCTTATTTTGACCATCTTGTGAGTTAGCAAACAAGCTAGTTATGTTGCTATATTTAGTTTGTTAGCTGACGGTGGCTATTTGGGTTAGTGTGAACTAACCTGCTAAGCTACAATGGAAAGAGAAATTGGTTGTCGTCCACCGCATCGGTCCGTAATTATAGCCATGGTGTTTTGATTGCAGGGTATTGTATTGTCTCTTATGCAACTTCATTGTATGTAAATCACAGCTGGGGGCACGTTAAACCCTAATTACAATTCTGTATTTAATGATGTAAACATTGATGTTTGAAAACACGTGCTGCTTCAATGGCGAATTTCAAATATATACCTGGCTTTAAATGTCACCACAGATTCTAGCGTTTCAACACCTATTTGTAACTATCTGGAATTGACACGTTTTCGCATGCATTCTTCAAATGTTTCAGGGAACATACTTATAAGTATATATTAAATGCACACGTCTTTAATATATATTATTTTCCCAGCAGTACAGGAATGCCCAAGGAAAAATATGACCCGCCAGACCCTAGGCGGATGTACACAATTATGTCGAGCGAGGAGGCAGCCAACGGGAAGAAGTCATACTGGGCTGAACTTGAAATCAGCGGTGAGTTTGATAAGAGATAATGTAACGTTTGGTTAGTACTGAGAATGTCACCAATTTGTTTTGGGTCTATATTTGGGTGCCTTTTTGTATGTGTAAGAACTTGATCACCTAATCGCCATGACTGTATCTGATGCACATTCAAGCCATTCCAAATTTGTTTCCGCCACCCACTGAGCACCAGGGTGGCAACACATTTATCAAAGTCTACAGCTAATGGTCCTGTGTCCTATACACAATACCTCCTTCTGCAGGTCGAGTACGAAGCCTCAGTACAGCCCTGTGGTCTCTGACCCACCTCACTGCCCTGCACCTCAGTGACAACTCCTTGTCACGCATCCCGCCAGACATTGCCAAACTACACAACCTGGTTTACCTGGATCTGTCGTCCAACAAAATCAGGAGCCTGCCGGCAGAGCTCGGCAACATGGTGTCGCTCAGGTGAAAAGCTTGCTATCCCCAAATGTACATCCATTAGCGGAAGGTGTGCTCCTCATTGGCATGATTCTTATATTTGTATTCTATTAATTGAAAGACTATGGTCTGCTCACCTCCCCCATGTATCTACTCAACAGGGAACTTCTTTTAAATAACAACCAGTTGCGGGTTCTGCCTTTTGAATTGGGGAAACTGTTCCAGTTACAAACGTTAGGGTTGAAAGGTGAGTTAACTTTCAGCATCTTGCTTGGACCATACATGAGGTCGTCTGTTTGTTTTGGCGAGGCTCAGTGTGGTGTCTGTTGGCTTTGCCAGGAAACCCACTAGCACAAGAGATCATGAGCCTCTACCAGGAACCCGATGGCACGCGCCGACTGCTCAACTACCTGTTGGACAACCTGGCAGGAGCCATCAAGCGACGTGAGTGCTCCATATGTTGAACTCGTGTCTGTTGAATCTGAAAAGTATTTCCTGAATGCAGCCTCAAGCAGCAGAAAGTAACCCTGGTTTGTGTGTATGATGTGACAGAACCAACAGAGCAGCCTCCAGCCCGGTCATGGATCGCACTCCAGGAGCCAGACCGAACACGGGCCTCGGGTAAGGGCCGCCATAGGCAAACTAAATATCACTTGTGTGGAACATAAACCTGTGGGTAGTTTTCTAAGATTCAGGACTGACTACAATTCAATTAACTACCAGCCAGTGACTTATATACATCCTTCTTATCACAATTGTTGTTTGAATCCACCGTGATATGCAATGACATGAATATCCCTCAATACAAATGTGTGGTTAGTCATTAATTAGAACACCACACACGTGTTGGCGTCAGTAGATTGACATGGCAGTTGCCTGCAGTCTTCATTTTTAGCTCTTTGATGCACTAGCCATGTGTGATATACTGCCTCGATGTACGGACAGGAGGGGGCCATACATCTCACGAATTCTTGATTCTTTGGGTCACGATTTGATTCAAATTCTTGATTCAGTACATAGGGGTACTCATTTCGGGATCTACTCCAGTGTGCTAAGAAAGGCGGTGTGGCAAGCAGAAAGCAGAAAATGTGTATGAGATTATGTAGTTTTTATATTTGAAAAGTTATATCAACTGAGCAATAACACACATGTGAACCAATTCAGAATCATAGATGAGAATCGTGATTCTTACGTGAATCCATTTTTCCCATACACCCCAACACAAGTACTGTCCAGTGTTTCCCCTTTGATTTGTTGCTGAAGTGTATGTGAGGTGCACTTTGTTGTTGTTGTGTGTGCACAGTGCTGATGTGCTCGGGTGCAGAGGTTTTAGTGTGACCACTGATTCCAGTAGGGCTCTGGTGCATTCCAACACAATACATGTGGTCTCATACAATGTAATAACCATATAACATCACATTTTTTACATGTTAGGGCAAATAGTTTCTGCAATTTGTAGCCATCTCATCGTCTGGTTTTCATAATACTCTTGCTTCTGTTTTATACAATCAAATATGTAGGCTACTTTCTATTAACTTGTATGCTTACTACATTCTAGAGTCTAAAGCCATTCATGAGCTAATGCCACCTACAGTATCATCATGCGCTTTTTATTCTTCTATAGCAGAACACTATTTTACTGTCAGTATCTTTCCACAATATTTCTCCAATGACAATGTATCAATTGAGGGGTGCAGTAGGGGGCACCTGTGATATATATATGCTTTTAAATTAAACTAATACTATTTGGGGCGCCCAACATTATTTTTAATTCTGATTAGAGTGGCGCTAGTAATCCAGTGGTGGTAGCGGCGCTGTGCCACTGCTGGATGCATGTAGGGAAACACTGCTGTCCACAAGCAAATCCTTCTCAAACATGTGATGGGCTTTTGCATATTCTTGTCAGACTGGCACATTTCTTTGTCCTTCGGAAGCCAAAGTGGTACAATTATAATGCAGATTTTCTATGCCACATTGAGGGATTGAGACACAGTGTGTCCTGTTGGTGCCTAATGGGCTATTTTTTTCTTGGGCACTGTCAGAATATATGGAGCCATTTAGGATGGAGCCATGAGCAAGTTGTGGTAGAAGCTTTAATGAACATGAAGATTTAGTTATCTGTTAAGTATCTCATTTTCATTCACACTGGCCTAGCATGAACATGCACTGTATAAAATTGAAAACAAAAGTTTAAATCAAAGCTAATGTAATGGGGTTTAAATTGTAGCCATTAATTCATGCTACATTTAAGCCTCTGGAAGCATTTCCCTCTGCATTTTGTGCTGTTTTGTATGCAGCAGCAAATTAGTTTCTCAACCTGGTGGCGCTGATAGAAAGATGCTTTGAGGTAAAGGCTAACAAACAAGGTTGTTTTGTCGGTATTCCATTACTATAATGCTATAGTATATAAAACTTGCTCGGCCATAATTAGTTTTCCCTGCCAACTTGCACACACCCAAACTTCAAAATGCACATGGCCAAGTATGAAATTGGATTCAACTTTATTCGTGTGTCCCTTCATCACAATCACACATTTTAAGTTGCTTCATGGTCAGTTCCAGGACGATGCTTCCCTTATGCACAGGGAGTTTATATACAAGGTCCCCATGACCCCATCTAGGATTGCTAGTAGTGCATTGTGAGCATTTCTACCTCCCTCACTTTTTACTGTCTACTTATAAAAAGCGAATTATTTTTGATAACATTATAACCCATGGCCAATGGCATTTAATTTATTGTGTACACATGTGGCACACATCCAGACATATAAAAAGTGTGCAAAATAAATTCTATATACACATGCATGCACAAGAACGACACTCCCACGATTTGCCTGCCATTTGCTGGTAACTTGGTATCATAGAGCCTAGACATGTGCAGAGTGAATGTATAGTTCCTGGCAACTTGATCCCTATGAAGGGCTAGTGGGTCACGTGCCACTGAAGGCACTGAGGTTTCCATAAGATTGAGCCTGAGCCCCTGTTGTCCCTCCTGTGTTTTCCAGCACTGTTCTCGGTGATGTGCTACAATGTGCTGTGTGATAAGTACGCCACGCGACAGCTGTATGGCTACTGCCCCTCATGGGCCCTGAACTGGGAGTACAGGAAGAAGTCCATCATGCAGGAGATCCTGAGTTGCAACGCAGACATCATTAGCTTGCAGGTATGGTGTTGGGCTGTCACAATGTGTATACTGGCCCTGCACTGTGCGTGTGTACATAATAATAAGTTCATGCTAATATGATGTATTTTGATACTTCACTGGAAAGTAGTTACGGTCCTGTAACCTGAGACCAGCAGGCTGAGTCGTGCTAACCATTCACCATGACACACCCTATTTGTTGCCTTCAGGAAGTGGAGACGGAGCAGTACTACAACTTCTTCCTGCCCGAGCTGAAGGAGCAGGGTTACGAGGGATTCTTCAGTCCAAAGTCGCGTGCCAGGACAATGTCTGAGTCAGACCGCAAACATGTGGATGGATGTGCGGTTTTCTACAAGACGGAGAAGTAACTAGTTGCATTATTTCCCCCTTCTAATCTTTGTCATCCTGGATCATTTGATAACTCATCAAGTATGTGTTCAGTTCAGTCATGCGAAGCTTAGTGGAACGACGCAGTTCTTCCCGATAGTATTCCTCCTTTATTAACAGTATTAATGTCAAAGCCAGAGCTGTCTGGCCACAATTCTAATTGGACTATGACCACTTTCTCTTGTTGCCGACAACTTTTAATAGAGCTGGTTTCAAAGAAATCACTTTTGAAAGAAGTGCTACTAAACATTTTTGTAGTGGAATTGCGTTGGTATACAAACACTGCAAAGTGATGACACTTGATTATACCCCAAAAAACAGATGTGGCTGCGTCAAGGTCTTTTCTAATGTATGCTGCATTCTTCATAGCCTAATGGTTACAATCATACGTGCCCAGAAGGTTGTTCCTGAGCTCTCGAGTATATCAAAGACCCATTGTTTATTTTATGTTTGAAATGAGACTATATTATTCTCAGAGCCCTTGGTTACTACTTACTAATGGTGTTTTTGGTTATCCTCGCCACACCAGGTTCAGTGTGGTGCAGAAGCACACGGTGGAGTTCAACCAGCTGGCCATGGCTAACTCTGAGGGCTCGGAAGCCATGCTGAACAGAGTCATGACGAAGGACAACATCGGTGTGGCGGTCCTGCTGGAGGTCCGCAAGGAGATGATGGAGCTCTCCTGTGAGTAGACGACCCTCTTCATGTCCCAAGCTTTTCATTCGGGCCCAGGGCAGCTGTCAATTATAAAATGCCCAAAATTCCTTGCTTTAAAAAAAAAAATAATGTCTTGCAATAAACTAAAAGTTTTAAAGGAGCAGTAGGAGAGTAAAAATTATCAAATGACTCCCCAGAAGCTATCTGTACTGCAAAATAACAAACTACATTCTACGAGTGCCTTATGGCTTTGTAGTAGGCTGTCCCTACTAACCCGCCAGCCAGAAAACAACCAATCGGGTAGTTTTGTAGCTACCGGTTGGACATTTATGATGGGCTTATGCTGGCAACTGTTTGTTTTAAAGTCTAGTTGCCATATTTGCTCAAGGTCCTTGCTAAAATGTGTGCATGTTATGTTGTAGAGAAGCCATGATCTGGGCTATGTAGCACATAATGTAGCTAATATAGAAATGTACATACTTTAGTATTGTGTAGAATTATTTGTACATGACTGTCAATATCCAAAAATGTTTTGTCTTTGAAAAGCTTTAGCAAAGCTTTTATGAGGTAATTCTGAACATGACGTCATGGCATCTATAGCTCTAGGGACAATGGTAAATTTTATTTAATAACATTGCTGTGCCTTAATGCAATCTCCTGACATGACTTCCTGTATGCCTTTTTAGTACAGGAGCTTAGATTCTAACGAAGTTACCTTAGCAGTTCAGGCTCCGAGACTGGAGTTGGTTCTCACTGTGTCTCTAGCTTCACTATGAAACATTCAGTTGTATCCATCTATTGGATAACATCAAGAGGAATTACTACTAAACACAAACGCATCATCTGGTGATTGGCATGCATAGGGAAGTCGGCATGATAGCACGATCATAACGTTTTTCCAAAAGCTTTGGTACCATTTTTAAAATGGATGGCAGCATTTTCCCCAATGTTCACAAACACCAGCCCCTCTTCACTACAGGCCGGTGTAAGATATCACTTTGTCTGATTTGTTGAGGAAATTGTCCTGCGTCACAACTTGTCATAGTTGGACAGACATGAGACAATTACAGTAGACAGACATACAATCAATACAGTACAGTATATACAACATAAAAAACATCCAATCATAAAAACAAGAGATCGCATTTAGCCATTTTTAATTTCTGAAATGGTTCAATTGGTTACAAAATTGGTCGCACACCAGACCGGCCAATAGTCGCGTAGTAGAAAGGACAACGCATGTCGGAATATTATGTTTTTGGTCTTGTTCTGTGTTTAATATAATGGGTGACACAGCATGGCGCTGTGTGCAGAGGTTGAGCTGGAAGTTATAGCGTGGCTGTATGGCGGCGCCGGTGTGAGTGCTCTTATTGTAAACCAAAAGGTGATTGTTGTACATTGTGCAAAGTTTCAATGAAATTGCACCGCAGCACTAGCACTACTCAAGAGAATGCAAAGAAAAAACACATGCATTATTCTGGATGCCAGAAAAGGAAGAAAAAAAAAACCAGCTTGTTATTATTAGTAGGTAGAACGTTTTGACCCTGTGTAAACATTGACATACGGTGGTCCTTATCTGAAAGCAAAGGCACCCAGCGCTCTCTGCGTCCTAGCACCTCCCAGTGTCATGCCGTGGCCGTGATCATTTTCATTTATACCGTTGTATGATTCTTTGGCCATTCCACCCAGCACTACAGTACCTTCGGCCCGAGGGTAAGGGCTGGTACTCGTGTGAAATGATGCGATCTCCCCTAACGCCTTCTCGCGCTCGCTCTCTCACTCAGCTGGCAAGTCTCTCCACGGCATGGAGAAGCAGCTGCTGCTGGTGGCCAACGCCCACATGCACTGGGACCCCGAGTACTCCGACGTCAAGCTGGTCCAGACCATGATGTTCCTGTCGGAGGTGAAGAACATCGTGGACAAGGCCACGCGCAGCCTGAAGCTCTCCTCGGTGTCCGGGGAGACCAACGCCATCCCGCTGGTGCTGTGCGCTGATCTCAACTCCCTGCCCGACTCTGGTCAGTGGCCGTGGTCAAAATGGCAGTGTTTAGCATTATGGCTGAACGATGTGCTAATTTATTTATTTTGACAAAGATTGCGATATCATTCGCTGTTCGTGGGAATGATAATTTTTGCATCACAATTTTCACATTTCACATTTACATTTACACATTTCCAAAAATTGCACCTTCCTGTGATTTGGATATTGCACTTTTATTGCTGTAATATTTAGATGAATTGTTCACCCCTAGTTTGCATGGATGAGGGCATCCCCCTGACCACAGGCAGCTTAACCCAAGCGGTTGTTGTGGACGACGACGGATGATGATGACCGCTACCTTTCTCTTCCTCCCAGGTGTGGTGGAGTACCTGAGCACGGGCGGCGTGGACTGCACCCACAAGGACTTCAAGGAGCTGCGCTACAGTGACAGCCTGACCAACTTCAACTGCAACGGCAAGAACAGCACGTCCAGCGGCCGCATCACCCACGGCTTCAAGCTGAAGAGCGCCTACGAGAACGGCCTGATGCCTTACACAAACTACACCTTCGACTTCAAGGTGACCGCCTTTCATATGCCTTACTGTGTTTTATTTTACCCTCCTTTTGCCAAACAAACGTGGTTATCCGTTTCGGTGGTTTGTTGTTGTTGTGTTCTGGTAACGGTCGCTCCTTTGCCTCGCAGGGTGTCATCGACTACATCTTCTACTCCAGGCCGAGCCTGAACGTGCTGGGCATCCTGGGCCCCCTGGACCCACACTGGCTTCTAGAGAACAATATCAGCGGGTGCCCGCATCCCCACATTCCCTCCGATCACTTCTCCCTGTTCGCCCACCTCGAGCTCCTCCTGCCCAACCTGCCCCCCCAGGTCAACGGGCTGCACCTGCCTGCAC
>OMNO01014209.1:0-10765 GCA_900303215.1 Trachyrincus scabrus | reverse complement strand
CCTTCACTAAAGCCACAGCAAACAGGATGAGATCACACTTGGCCGCAGCCGCTGCGGTGTATTTTACAAATCAATCTTGCCTCACTGCTGTGTGTCTGCCGGCCAGATTATTTGCATAGTTTATTGAAGCTGGGCCATTGCTCCGGTGACTCAGCTTTTGTTCCAATTGTCAAATCCACAAATGGATATATAAATAAGCCGAATATGAAGACCAGAAGGCCTCGAGCAAACCGAAACCTCCCCCTTTTCAATCGGACGATTGTGTACAATTTGGAAGTGGGTTGCGTGGTTTGGGGTGAGTGCTTTGTGCACTTTTATCCTGTCTGACAACTATGGGAGTTTCCTTTCCCTGAATCGGTGCTGTTGTATAAACCTCACGACACTGACAAGACGACATGACAGGGATTAGGTAACACAGCATTCCTGCCATGTCGTTGTGTGACTCTAGCTCTGCAGTGGTGGGCTGACTGTTGTCGTGAAGCACTTTCTCTTACTAGAAGCGCCCGTATGCTTCGTTTCGCCTGCAGGACTTCAGGGCGAAACAAAACATTTAATGCAGAACCCTCACTGCAAATCGCTTTCATCCCACATACAGACACCCAGCTTCATGCACACTATGCGTGTATTTGGCTGGATGTATTCCCTGTTATAGTTTAACTCAATAGTTCTGTTAAGGCAGTATTATCATGTTTGTCAGTGATGCAACTAAAACGCCTCAGACTAACGTGCCGTCGATGATTTGATCAGATATTGGTGACAAATACAAAATCGTACCTGGGGAGTGGAATGGTTGAGAAATCGGGGCACAGATAGCGAAGTTTCGGTCTAAAGTTAGAAATGGTGATGTTGAGGCGTTACATTAGTGTGCCGTGAGGTATAAAGCTTTAACCTCTTCCTCACTAGGTCTCTTTCTGATAATTTGACGAAAATAATATACCCAAAGTGAATAGAGTATCTCCACAACTACAAGGGCTATAATATGTAATCTTGGTACCAAAAGAAAGATAACACTTGTGAGATTGTTGTAGTGTGTAGTGAGACCGTATGAGGTTTCAAAATGGTGCCCAGACACTGGTTTATGGTGGTTTTATGCAATCAAACACAACTTTGATGACAAAAACAACAAAGGTATGACATTATTTTTGGTTGTAACTAGAAAAAGTGAAGTTTGTTCTTGATGGTTGCTGTGCAAATCAAGAAAAAACTTCACGATATTAAATACATAATTCTTGTTGTTACATGCTTATTATTTAGTTTTTGATTGGAATTGTGTTTAATTTAGCTAACAATGGTTATGATAGACTAAAAGTTTAACCAGTTCATCCTGGTTATACTCGTTAAATAGTGAGAGATTTTAGGTCAGCAAATATGTGTTACAAGGCCAACACAGGAACGTGACTGAGCGCCATTTTAATTCACACCCTCCTCCACAGTTGTATACATTCTTCTGGTCGGGGCAAGCTTACCAGAAGTAGGCCTTCACCTGCTCTTGGATCAACACCCATGTTTCGCCAAAGTCATCCGATTTCCACAGCTACAGTGGCACAAGGGAAAAGAGGGAGAGGAAGAGGAGGGAGGAAAAAAGAGAGAGAAGAAAAAAAAATGGCATTCCAGAAGGAGTAACAACTCGGAAACTCAGAGAGGCTGACCTATTGCAGGTGTCATAAAGGTGTCATAAAATCCTGACTACAAGAAATGATCAAAATGCAATTTACTGTTAAAATTCTGTTATATGGTGACAAATTATAAGAATATCGTAACAGGACAACAATATTTAGCTAAAAAATAAATGTAATTTTTTTTTTGCAGTATAATGTTTTATCCAGGGTAGATGACAAATATGCCAGCCTCAATATCATGACAGTGCCTTTACGTTTGGTCCCCAGGTGCCAGATGCTGTCTAATTAGAGACAATATGTACAATAGTACAATATGTTACACAATATGTAGACCCAGTACGCTCCTACCTCCTACTATTACAGATGTCTACTCACTGGCATCCTTGATTGAATGGAAAATTATTATTCTCTGTCACGTTTATGTTATAACTATGAACACTTATGCCTCGTACATACTGGTTGCGTAGCAGTTCATAAGAAGTCCATTAATTTCCAGTGCAACGCAGCGTAGGGCATGAAATCTTGTGTCGCAGAAGGGTTTGTGTAAAAACGCATGCAGTAAACTTGACCTACGAAGAAAACTCTGTGTAGCTGTGCGGTACAAACAAGTACCAATTAATGTGCAGACTACAATTTTTGAAATTGGTCCAGTACTGAGCAAGAACGCAGCCACAAAATGGAAATTGCAATTGCCCGTCAATGTACGTCCTCTAAAAGTGCTTGTTTTTGCCACTGACATGCTCAGATTGTTGTAATTATTCAAGGTTCCCTACAGAGAAATACAACTTTTTTTCTTTAACTTTCGCTTGATCCGGTCTGTTTGTTATTGTGTCTAACCAAGTCTCGCTCAAGGAGAAGTCTCGCTCTGAGATCTTGTGAGAGTTTAGTTGTTGCAGGAAGAGAACGGTGACAACGTGAGTGAGAGTTGGAGAGAGGAGTGCCAGCAAGAGTTTGTTGTGTTGGGACTACAGAAAGTGTAGCTTAGTGTTATCTAAAAGATTTTCAAAGTCATGGCTCAATATTTAGCTGACAAAGTGAGATTTTGCGAGATTTCAGAGCGAGACTTCTCCTCAAGCGAGACTTGGTTAGACACAATAACAAACAGACCGGATCAAGCAAAAGGTAAAGAAAAACATTTTATTTCTCTGTAAGGATCTTTCCATAAAGTTGTCAAACACTTCTAACAATCTGAGCCAAGTCAGTGGCAAAAACAAGCACTTTTAGAGGACGTACATTGACAGGCACAATTGCCCCAAAGGGTTACAAAGCAGATGTTTTGCGGCTACGTTCTTGCTCAATACTGGACCAATTAGTCAGTTAGACGCATTAGTCAGTTAGATCCAAAATGATGCGGTCCAGGTTAAAAAAATCCCGAACTTTCCCTTTAACATGTACAGAAGGGGACAGTGGCAGCATAGCGTTTCCGACCCCAAATGATCATGAACCGACGACCAAATCCAGAAACCGAATCGTGAGACCGAGTCTGCTCAATTGAACTATGTTGTAAAAGCAATCCATCCATGTGAAAAAGATGTTGCAAAATCGTTCAAATGTACTGCTGAGAAGTGGTTGGTGCATCGCAACCAACTGAAAAGTGTTTTGATTTTGCCGGGTGCATTCATTTTATTCTTGTGTCTGGCTGTCAAAAACAAAACACTAGGCTTCCATTCCCTGCTCGACCAATCAGCGATTAGTTGACGTGAACCGCTGAGAACACAACGCCTTCCAAAAGGGGTGTGCACAGAGTAGTGACGTGGATATTTGCGGATCTTCACATACATGGTGACACGGAAGTGTAATTTGGCCTTTAGAAAAGGTTGGTGTATTTCAGTTGAATTAATTCAAGTAATTTTTTACCTTTCAAATGGCTACAAAAACTAGTCTATACCAAATATACAGAAAACAGATGCTACCTGACAATAGACATGGATAATAAAAAGAGTGAGATGATAACAGCCCATGGAGCATGAAAGGGAATAAGGGTTGAGTTAACAACATTGAATAAACAATGGCATCCTTTATTCAAAGCCTGGCATTGAATAAAAAAAAATGGATGTGAGATGGGACAGGCTGTACCTGTTTGTTGGGGTGTGAGCCGTCGTATCCCAGCACCAGGTTGGCTTGCTTGCTGTGGAGCAGCAGGTCAGTGGGCTTGAAGGGCATGGGGAAGCCCTGCACCGCCTTGCAGAAGTCAAACGTATTCCACAGGTAACTGTTGGTGACGTCCGCAAACAGGTACTGGAGGACAGAGCGAGTGCAGGAAGGAAGTAAAACAAAATGAAAAATCTGACTTTTTTTTTTATATACAAATATTGGTTGCTTATCGATTAGAAATCAAATAAAAAGTCAGTTGAGGGTCAAAAAAGGTGTGATGAGAAACCTGAATTCTGCAAGCACAATACAGAACTGCAGGGGCTTTTGGTTCCGGAAAAGCTGATTTTAATTTCAGCATTCACTTAAACTCTCTATAAATGTGCATACTGTATGTAGTAGATATTAGTTACATTACATATTCTTTTGAGAGTGCAAAAAAGGGACATTTCAGATGTGAGGCTTAAGGCGGTCGCAATGAAAACAAATATTTGATCAACATCTCCGAGCTACTTCGTTGACTCCCCTCATGTCAATAAGACTTTGAGTAAAAGACAAACCCTTAAAACATCCAATATAATTAATCATCAATCATCAATCATGCATCGGGGAATGGTTGGGTTTAAATCCAACAAATCCTGCCATTTTGGTTAAGAGGGACTGAGATTTACTCAAATATTTGTATCCAAATGTATGTGAAAACAGAGTTAAGAATTGGGGTTCACATAGTCTCATAAAGTCTAAAGTCTGACGGCAGACAAGCTAAAATCTGGGTGAACAGGACGTTTCATTTTCTTTCGCTTCAAATGTATGTCGACCAATCATGTTCCTGGGGATCTGTAGACGCGCATTACATGGAATGGGTCTATACTGGAAACAACCTGACCGGCAGAACCACATCAAACGTGATATGGCTGACCATTAATCTCGGCTCCAGAAGAGGACTGATAACTAAAACGATAGCATCGTCTTCTGATTGTCGTATCCCTCCTTGGCCAACAGCGAACGAAACTCGGCCAGCACTGGTAAACTAAACTTTTCCCGTAGCAGGTGGGAAGACAAGCAACATGCTTAGACAAAGTGACAAGTGTCTGTAAAGGTTTAAAATCAAATCTGTGACTGGCTACTGTAGAAATACATTTGTTAAAATAGTCTTCTGAAAGTTCCATCTTGCACTCGCAAATTAGTTAATATTCAGAAGAATATATACGTAAAACAAAACAGGAAACACTACGTAACTCTGCACCTCGCACTTTCTGGCGCAGGCGATGTGCAGTCTCCCCCCAGAAGTTTGGCTATAGCATTGTCGAACTTCTGGATCTGAGATTAGGGTTCACATAAATCTGACCTTCTGGAACGGACTAAAATCTCAATAGCCATTCATGAGCTACCAATGAACATTCATTATTAAATACCCCTGCTCACACACACCTTACAATGCACACATTTATTTCTGGTTCCTTCCTTGCATCAAGCGGCTCTTAAAAGAGCAACCAGACACTAACATCAGTAGAAGAGCAGCACCAAACAGGTTACTGCAGTTTTCTGATTGTAGCTTGTAACTTTATCACTTTAGCATGTGAGCATTTGACCCAATCAGAAATGTTGTCCCGTGTGCCATAACCTGTGTTTCAACATCTGGTGCTTTCGTTTCCTGGTTAGGTGCTGGGTTACATGTGTGTGGCACGGTGGCTCAATGGTTAGCACTGCTGTCTGACAGCAAGAAGGTCCTAGTTTGGAGGCCAACCACTGCCATCAGGAGGCCTTTCCACTTGGGCCTTTCTGTGTGAAGTTTGCATGTTCTCCACATGGGTTTCCCCCACACCACAACACTTGTATGATAAGACTCCTGCCCTGCCCATAACCAAGGCAAGGGGACTACAACTGGAGTTTGTTCCTGGGTGCTACAGTATGTAGCAGCCCACTGCTCCTAGCAAGTTAGGATGGGTCAAATGCAGAGAATGAATTTCCCCATGGGGATTAATAAAGTATATCTCCTTTACTCTTTACTCTATAAGCTCACCTGAGGGCCACCAGGTAAGCCAGAGCAAAATCTGCCACTGCTGCTGACATATATGTCAGGGACAACAAGTTGCATTACTTCCCTGCTCTATGTGCTCTAACACACTGTGTTCCATTGCTCACTAGCACTATCAAACGCTATAAAGCAGCATACTATTATTCTTGTTCATGTACACTTGTATTGAATTGTATTGGTTTCTGGTAACTGCCAGCACATTTCAGAGAACTGAGGGAGGGGAAGTGTGTGTGTGTGTGTGTGTGTGTGTGTGTGTGTGTGTGTGTGTGTGTGTGTATGTGTGTGTGTGTCGAGTCCTTATGACTCATCGCCATTTAGAGAAAGAAATACAAATAAACCAGGACAGACGTTCACTTGTTCAAACTGTTGGTGGCTTGGATGTCTTACCCTTTTGTTGTCTGCTGGGCTGTGGTAGAACTGGGCGATCACCTGCTTGCTGTCCTCCTTGGCCCCCGACAAGCGAAACCTGTCTGAGACCAGCGTGAAACTGGTCCCGTAGTCGTAGGACACGTACACCTGCCAGGTGGCACAGGAGGGGGGGAAAGGTAGAGGAGAACGTCAAGAAAAGGAGACGAAAGATGATAAAAAAAGGAAGATTCATTGCACTTTAGGCTGATGGGGGAGGCAAGTATCGGACAGAATGTATCGATTGCAGTACTTTTTAGCACCATGCACTAGCAAAGACTGATTTCACTCCTTTCAAGTAAACAAGTCAACATCATTGATGTTTTAATTGCAATGAGGATTTGGTTGAGAGATTGGTTTTGGAACCTGTTGTTCTACGAATGTGGTGGAGTCAGCTTCTGCATCTGAATCATGTATTCCAACAAATAGAACAGAGGTTCTACGTCCACTAGATACCGATGTTCACAAACTAACTCCTAATCACATAATAATAACTAAAAGGTATATGGTATCAAGAGTAATATCCTTCATTTAGGCCTGTTTATAACTGATAGGACATTTCAAGAGCAGAACATAAGTAAGCTATGTGATTAAGTGCGCATGTGTATGATGTAGTGACTCAAACTGAGACTGAACAAACATACATTTGCAGCTACCAATTTTGTAGCTGCCAGTCCAAAATAGACTTGTACAAACACAGGCAATATTGCAATTATTGTTCATGGTGGACTGTGCGTATGGTGCCAGGTTGTTGTGGTTCCTTGGCATTACACATGACATAATAACTGTAAATCTGCAGATATGTAAGTCATTCATTCAAAGAAATGTCCTTAGATAAAATATGACCATCTTGGCAGAAAATGTTATTTTCTTTCAGTTTGCATCTCTCTGATGGGTGGAAAATGCTGATTCACGGCAGCGGGGAAGGTGTGTTGTGGTAACGACACTAACGTTAGTCAACAAATAATTCACGTTACACTAAAAATGCTAATTCTACATGCTGACTGTGTGTGTGTGTGTGTGTGTGTGTGTGTGTGTACTCACAGAGCTTGTTTTGGAGCCTGTGGATCCAGCACTGTCTCTGGCCAGGGCCACGATGACATTGCTCTTCTCTCCCGCCCAATGCACCACCATCTGATTGTGTGAATCATTTAGGTTGGCCTGCAGGAAAAACATTTCCTCAAGTTACACATACAAATAGGGCTAAATGAAAAGGCATAATGGCTAAATGAAAAGGGTACAGCGACACCCGGAGCGTGTTCCTTATGTCTATGTCTATTCCGCGATTTAGTTTTCATTGCAGAAAACCCCTCTTCGCAAAGTGGAGCATGCGAGTCATCGGCCGCAATTAAGCCAGACCGGTACCGGTGGTTGGGGACCCCTGCAGTACAGCACCAGTCAGTGCTAGCCTGTGTGCAATGAAACATTCACACTGCTGAAATAAATTATTATAAATTAATACGAAATATATTAATAAATTCAAAATGTCTTCCTTTTTTCCTTTCCAACAATAGTCTTTGTGCATCTCATTGTAGCATTGGTTCCCCTTCATCTCATGTTTCATTGATGATTCTGCAGGGGGTCCAGAAGCTGCCAGTTGCTTTAGTCTTGCAATCAGGAGGGTTAAAAGATGTGTATGATGAGTTGGTGATTGATGAATACAGTGCTAAAGTTAACATCTTATGTAGAAGTACATAAGTGTGCTTGTTGTGTAGTGTAGTTGTGTAGTTGCTATGCAGGTATAACCTCCCCATTGATGATTTCAAGCTTTATTTAAATTTGGAAACTCAATCGCATCAATTATTTATATAACACACAAATATTGTGTGCTATATACAGTACATTATATACATTTCCGAATAAATCCTTATTGCAGTCTTTATGGGTAATTTTCCAATACCAATAAATATATCAGGGGAGAACAAAACTCAAGTTTGTTGAAGAAGTTGACACAATGAGGTCATACCATGAAATGACAACCGAACACACAGTGGCTTGAGACTTGACTTGAGACTCGTCCTCAAAAGACTTGAGACTCGACCTTGGAATTTGGGACTTGTGAACAATCTTTATTTTGTCGTCGCATTAACATTAAAGAAATGTCTGACGAGATGAATGGCATTCCCTCCCTTATTATCATGCGTACAAGCTGTACACTACATTATACACATATAATATATAATATATACACATATATACAAAATATAAACATAAAAGTAGGTATAATAGTGTTTTCCTTGGAACCTTCAGTAAAAGTATAAATAACTAAATTGTTTAAGAATGTCAGTGCTGGAACTGTACAAGTAAACACTTGTACCTGTAATAATGTTTACTTATTACAGATTAGAACAGAAGTAGCCATCCAGCTGGCACACACAGCTTTAGATCCTTTGTCAAGAACACCAGCATATTCACTGATAAGAGCTACGAGTTACGATATTTCCTCCAGTGCTAAACAGCCTCTCTGAGGCAGCGCTGGTGGCAGGGAGGTATTTTTTTGCTAAATGGCTGATCCGAGGAAAGCCCACCTCATGCAGCTTCCACCATGTGAGGGGATCACCCTCGCTGTCTGCTGGTGGACAAAGTAGCTTTAAGTAGCTATTCGGCCTTGATTGTCAAGCTCTCAGACAGACCTGTCTTCTCTGTTGCTGAGCTCTTTAAAAAGCTTCCAAGGGTCTTCTTTGGTCTCTTGGTAGCACCTTTGGTGTCTTCTGCTGATTCAAGAGGGGTTTCAGATGCAGCTGTGCCACTCTGCTCTGATAGAAGGGATTCTACCTCTCCAACTGCGGAACTACGGAAGCATGGGTCAAGCATAGTTGATATACTTATCGGTTCCTCAGTCACAGGGTCTTCATATTTGCTGTTGATGTAGTCCAGTATTGACTTCTTTATTGTCTTGGTGAGATTTGTGTCATTCTCCTTTGAATGTAGGATATCACTGTTGAATATCTGAAGAACAAGCTTCATGCATGAGATGGTGACGTAGTCTTCAGCAGAGAATGCATCTGTGAATTAAGGAGAGGACCTACAGCCTTGCTCACAGAATCAAGGACCTCTACATCTTGCCATGTTAGCACCAGGTGTCTGGTTGACAGATAAAAAAATGTGAACAATTCTTAAATGCTTGAAAAATGCGTTTACAGCATTTATTCATGAGTAGGCTATAATTTGAGAATATACGGTACATGAATCTATATAGCATAGCCTACATATATTTCTCATAAAAATAAAGTTTTTGTTGTTTTTTATGGTAAAGGAAATGTATGGCAATGTGCAGATGATGGCCAAACACAACAATCTGGTCCAGTTATTGAGAGTGTCAGCTTTGACAATGTCCTGTCATATGGAGTGCTACTTGAGAGTCCTCCAGCTATGCTCGGCTGAGTTAGCATCATTTGCCTGATTTTGGGCCACACATCACCAGCTGCTAAACTCTCCTCCTCACGCGACTTCTGACTCTCCTCATACTCGCGTGTGTTTCTGCTTTAAGTGGTGAAACAAGTTTGCTGTGTTTCCACCTTTAGTTGTAACCGTTTTCTTGCATATTTTGCAAATGATTGTGCTTTGTTGAAGGTCTGACCTCTTGTAGCCAAAGCACTTCCACATGACCGAAGTAGCTCCCCTTTTAGCTAGTAAACCCTTGTCAGAGGCTGATGCGCTGCTCTGGCTTTCAGCCATGCTTGTATCATTCTGGTGATGAAAACGCTGTATGCTATTATGCGCGCTAGGGTATGCAAATGCATCAACACGTCATCATGCCGCTATATCGTTAATATCATGATATGACACTTTTTTTGTGTAAAAAATTATACTGGTATTAACATGAACGATATATGGCACAGCCCTAAATGATTGGTTGTGTAATCTAGTTACATTTGTGTATGTACAGAGTAACCTTCTATCCCCCACATGACTTTAAAAAAAGGGATGGTGTGTACGAGAGATTGACACAACAGCATCCAGTTTTAGACACAGACAAGCCTACATAGAGACACACAGACTAGGGGGAAATAATTCCCAGTGTGTCTGGACAAACATTGTTTGCAAGCAACTGACAATCTGAACCATTTAGAAATAGTCAAAAACATCCGACTGCCTTAAACATGACCAACTAGTCTCTAGCACAATACCTAGTCTAAATTGTATGTATTACCTGAGCATTTCAGTTTGTAAATTCAGCAGCAATGCTATATAATAATTTATTATTAAATAACTATATAGGATAAAAACGGTTAAATAATATTTCTTTACATAGTCCTACATGTCTGTATTTTAACTATTTTGCCTCAAAATACACCAAGAAATTTCATTTCATTATGGTTCTAATTTTTTTTATTGATTTTTCGATTTTCGGATTTCATGGTGCCTTGAAATGTTTTGCTGGAGTATAATATTTGCAGCATCTAGGGGTGAGCATAACTCCAGTCTAATCTAATGAGTTATGGAGCTTGATCTCAAGCAAACTGTATGATGCTATCTGCAGTATTGAGCTCTCCAAAACATTCTTCAGTTCTCTCTCTATGATGAGGGGGGTGGGGAGCAGGCCAGGGATATAGGATTAATAGGCCCAAACACTATGTCCTCCATTGTTATGCACAGACTTATTCATCGT
>OMNO01014196.1:0-14164 GCA_900303215.1 Trachyrincus scabrus | reverse complement strand
TGAGACCTGCCCTCAATCTCTAGTCCCCTCAGGCTTGGGGACGATGAAGACTGGTGCTCTCTCCCCCTGCTCTGATTTCACATTCTGTGCAACTTACTAGCGATACAGAGAAACCATGAAACATTGCTTTTTGGTATTTGGTCTTTATTATAAAAATCATCAAAATATGAAGCATTGTTTAGATGTTCCAAACATGCTTCAGAGACGGTGACTGACTGCGTAAGAGAATCATTCTCAGAAGTAGGAATGCTTGGCGTTGGAAGTATCCACTCATGCCAATTTATTCCTCTTGGTGTAGCGTGTCAGATATGACTACACCACCCTTTTATCTGCATTGTTTTTTTAATCTGGGTGGCTGCAGTTGGTACACCTATGTCCTTGCAACTGGATCAGCTCATGTCATATTACCAACTGTCACTAGGTACAAAAAAATCCGTTGACACCAAGCCATATAAGTTACTATTGTCACTATGGTTTGGGGAATTCTAGAATATGTCATGGTGTATGGCAAGCCCTTTTAACATTTAATCAGTAGGGTTGACTAGTAGCAATTTAGCTTTCACTAGTGGAAATTACATTTCATGTCAATGTCATTTTGACATGTTGAAATGTTAATTTAAGATATCTGTAAAACAATTTTGACATTCAACATATTTTCACATGTAGAAATTACTTTTCGACTAGTAAAAACGGATATACATATCTTTGATTGAATTATAGATATCAGTAATTCCTTTTTCACTAGTAAGAATAACAATTACAGATATCTACAATTTAATTTCCACATGTTAAAAAAGGATTGACGAGTGGAAATGTAATTTCCCATTTCAGATAACAAGAATTGCATTTCTGATATGTCCGACATATCAACAAACCATTTTGGATAAGTCACCCAAATTCCCATATTAATTTCGGATATGTCGCCCAAATTACCGTTTTCATTTCAAATACGTACGCAGGTCATTAAAGATATCTGACTGATTTATTCTTACTAGTTGCAGACTGCAGTGTGTTGTTGGTGGCTGGTTTAAGCAGCGTCACCTGGTCTGAGTCAGACTGATTAGACTCTGGGGCTGGGTGAGGCTGCACACCTGTGGGTCATTGGCCAATCACACGCACACTCAGGAGGAGCGGCATGTAGCAGGGTCGACTGCTACAGACATATCAATAATTTTATTTAGTCTGAATTGAATTTTAGATATCTAGAATTCCATTTATGATATCTGTAATGTAAGAGCAATTGTAGATATCTACAATTAATATTTCCACTAGTAAGAAATGAATTGTTTATCAAGAATTAACATTTTAACTAGTGAGTAATGAATTATAGTAGATTATCTATATGTTTGCTTGGAATATATCAACTGTTGATGTCTACAATTCCTGTTACCGCTACTGATTAAATGTTAAAAGGGCTTGCCATACATGGTGGGCATTGTTTTTGCTATCTATATCCTTCAGTTATGCCCAGCGTCCAAAAAAACAATTCAGGGTTACATATTAAAACAATTGCTTGGCCGGTAGATTTTTACACTCTGGCAGGTAAAAAGACAAAATTCAGACAAAGTTAATTTTGAACCCTCTTTATGCCTATGAATCAGTAACATATGGAAAGTGTTTTCATCTAAGATGCTAGTTTATAAGCTCATATTATTTGGTTGTTGGCCTGGAAATTTGAGTTATTTAACTGTGTGAAGAGACAATTTTTTCCTCCACTTATAGAGGCCTGTCTGTTTAGTGTGTAGACTCTCAGATAGCAGGATAATTTTGGGTCATGTCCAGCTGTGTTTTTGGGGCAGTATTGGTACATTGGCAGTGGCACTGGGAAAATGGCTGTGGTTAAAAAATCCAAAAATACTAACTTTTGAGTTCATTCTTTGTGCTTTTAACAGGTAGGTTTGGGCTGTACAACCAATCTACATCTGTCTATACATCTTCCAATTGAGTGATTAGAAGTGAGATGTAAAATAAATGAACCGTTTATACTGGTTGGATTTTTTTTTTTCTTTTACCGTTCTGGTATTTTTGCCACCCTTTGAAATTCTCTCAGGAACTGTTTTGTATAGTGCACATCATTAAATGCAACGGGGATTCGCTCAGCAGTTTTCCAAACTGGAAGGAAAAAGTGATTGTCAGGTCTTGGTCAGTTCCAGCGGATGCAGAGGAGCCCATTAGGATATTGCTGGCTGGCTGGCTGTTTGTGCTGCTGCACTGAACTGAACTGCCCTCTAGATTTAGCGCTGATTATGTAACTGTTTTGATGCCTTTGCTCTGACCACCACTACTACTACTACCACTACAGTCTGAACTCCTGAAGACAGTGGCCTCTTAACTCTAAAACGTCAGTTGGCCCAAAGATGACCTTTTAACTGTAGTCTGCTCTGCATTAATGCAGAATTCATTCATTTGTTTTTAAATGGCCATCATGTTAATTTGAACACAAAGCCAGTATGTAGATCATCTATACACTGGTCTGATTTAATTTATATCAAATTTATACCAAACTAAATTCTACAGAAACACTAAATGTACTATTCCAGGCAGAATAAACCAGCATAAACACTGTTACCAGATGTAAAAATGTGGTCGTTTTAGTTCTTCAGACTGTTGGATATTTCCATACGCACTATGCGTCGTCATTTATTTATCATTTACTAGCCTGTGTTTGGTTTGTTGAGCCTAATGTTAAATATACTGGCTCTGGCCATGACCTATTGTATCCTACCGATTTTTTATTTTTATTTAAAAAGATCATCCCTAAAGATACCATTGATACCATCACGAGACAACTGCTGGTCATAAGTAGAGAATCCACTTGGCATGAGTCATTTATACGCACAGCCAACTCTAAAAAGGTGTTCTGTGTTCTGATTTGTAGTAGAATCATTTGTTTCTCTTGGGGAAAACATGGCACACAGGGAAAATAAGAATATTTTCTGTTTAAGAAATGGTTACTTCGAGCTGATGCATTCAGAATAAGTTGTATTGGATCGTTTATTTATAGCACTAATCCTAACGTGTCGGGAGAAACTTAGCACTGGAGTAAGTGTTGAGCTAGGCTTTATTAAATTTGCAATGCGGCGCCGCAGAGTTGACTCATCAGGTTGTGTTTCGTAAATGTGTGGGAATCAGGGTGTTTTTCCTGTGTTGGGTAAGCTTTGCCAAAACTGACTGAACAACATATGTTCATACGTACAACAAACACGGCTGTCTGGCACACCCACTAACACGTGAACGTTGATGAAAGATCTGATGGCAATCAAACGTCAGTTTCTAATGAAGGCTGGGTCACTCACTTTAAATGGAAATAGATAACTTCTAGTCAAATAGAATCTGTCATTACTAAAATACAATGAAAAAGACAACCATCTCATCATTTTCTCCCTTTTTATTTAAAATTTCTGCTTTTTGCTTGAAATCATGCAAGCTACTGCTTCACGCTCAGGTCTGCCTGGCTCTGGCGTGACATGGAGGTTTTGGCATATGCAGAATGTAAACCCAAGAACTTGTACACCTCCAACTTAAAATGTAATATAGCATTTTTCAGTTCATAAAGATAAACATTTGCCACTAAAGGGTTCACTCTCATTCCCCTCGTGCAGATACCTTGTTCTACCAGTGTACAACCAAGCATGACCGTAGAATCTCATGACATCCCAGTCACATGATTCTACACGGGCTACCTTCGCTAGTCACGTGTTGAGTGATTCTGATGCCCAGAGACATTCCTCCTGCTCTGCCTCCCATGTACCTGGTGTGTGCCTACACATGACTTATACGTTTACACATTACAGCTTGGAAACGGGATTGGCATTGTTATGAGCCAGTGCTCATAACAGCTTTGTTAATCAGGATAAAAGATTCCAGGGCCCTATTTCAAGAAGCTGGATTTCCATGTTGACCGGGATATGTTAAGTCAGAATTCAGGGAATGGCAGAATTTTCGGTTTCAGATACCAAGCTGACTAATCTCAGTTCAGTTACCATGGCGACTCATGCTGTGAGCCTAACCTGGAGCAAACCTGGTACATAGCTGGTTAGCTATAGAGAGAACTCCGCCCACGGCTGCAATTCCAACTTCTTTCTATCGTCTCATTGGTTTAGATAATGGCAACAATCGAAACCTGACATGTCTAGATTGAAGTAATAGATTTCTAATAGCCCATTCTCTTAGTTACACTTAAAAGTGCGTTAACCCCACCCATGCCCGCAGTAGGCTATTTAAGCAGTCATTTATTTTCTAAACACTCCTGAATGATGACATAATGTCTTGTGCCTTTGTCGGACATAGGAGTGCAGATTCTTCCTCGTAGGCTACACTGCACGCTGAGCCGCGGGATCTAGCGGTCCCAACGAGTCTGGCCTCTGGCGGTACCGTAGCCGAGCCGCGGGATCTAGCGGTACCAACGGGTCTGGCCTCTGGCGGTACCGTAGCCGAGCCGCGGGGGCAGCGGCAAACCTTTTGGGTTTCGCTGTGGCATCTAGTATAGGCTATTTTTGATGCACTCCGCGACAGCTCGAGACGATTAAACCAAGATTAATATTAATAAACTTTATTAACATTGTTTTGTAATGCAAATTATTCAATTGATGCATGTTCAAAGTCACTACAGTAGGCCGTGTAGTAAACTACAGTTTCAGCTTTCTTCAGAAATAAAAGATTAAGATCACGACAGTCCAGGGAAGCACTCGCTACGCTGGAGTCAGAGTTCTGGTTTGAAGCTTAAACATATCTTAACCTGCTATGTGAAATAGGCCCCAGGCCAACCTGGAATAAAAAGTAGAACTATTCATAGTTTCAAGTAGTGTTGCTTGGATTTATATTGCTGAAGAAATGGAAGGGGCATTGGTGTATGTACCTTCATGCACACATCTACATATTACGTAGCGGTATCATATTTCTATATCATTAGTCTTTTCTGGCAGGTGATCAGTAGCTTATTAGTCAGTGGGTGAGCCGACAGGAAGGGATGTCGCAATACACGATGCCTGCAGAGTCTCTGAGGCCTTGGCCCGGTTGTCATTACTTGGCACCGTATGGTTTCCCTACAAACCTTGCCCATCCTCCACAACTCTGCTTCACTCCTTTTAATACGTGGGTGCCTCCCTTTCTCAACAACGTTCCTGTTGTGTACAGGGATCATAATGATTACCTGCTAAGGCCATGGCACACAGTACATATTGGAACAGCTAGGTTGGAGGACAAGGCACTGTTTGCTACCCAGCAGATCTTAGACAAATAAAGCCACCATTTATGATCGTGGCTGTAATGTTTATGAATGTTATGTCAAGTATATTGTATTTGTATTGCCCTTAATCCCAGTTACTCTCAAAGGGCTTCACAGGCCACATTAGGACACCCCCCCCCCCTAACCCTAGTCACCCAAAGTGCAAGAAACATTTATTTTGACCTAAGCTCACTTTTTTATATTTGACAAATGTATTAGTGCTAATGGAAGCCTCGTCGTCATGGGTTTTCTGCAGGTCTAGCCAAGTCTCCTGGTCTGTCCTGGCCTTGCCTGTTTATCTCGGTAGTAAACACCCCCGCTCATTTTAGGAGTGAGATCACATCCGTTGTCGTAACAAGGGCCCACTTGTTGGTGGATGGCGTTAGTTTGATCGAGTTGTTGTTGTTGTTGTTGTTGTGTGGCCGTTGGTAAAAGAGGAGTTTTTTTCCCGTCTTCGGAATGACTTCAGCATGAGAATTCAAGATGAGGATCCAGACCCTTAAGTGATAGCCATAGAAGCCCATGGATCATCTCAGTCATTGGCACTGTGAGGAAGCACTCTAATTAAAGTTAACATGAATAACTATGTCATCTCAACAAACTTAATCTCTTTGCATCTGGTTGGCAGACATGAATCTTATCTCTTGACTTCAATGGCTTTGGGGGTTTTTAATTATCAGTGACCGTGTGGTCGGGGTTAGAGGAATGGAGTTGTATGTGTACGACTGGCATACATAAAATGATCTTATCTCCTTGGGTGGCTAATTAAACTCCTTGTTGTGCATCTGGGTGTTTCCAGATGCAGGGATCATGTAGATAATATGGCCTATATTATCTACATTAAGTACACACTGAGTCACAGATGGGCATCAGAATCTGTTAATCTGGATTAATTGCCCATTTTGTGGTAGAATGCTACAGGCACTACTATTCATACGGCACAGATATTATTTTACTAACTTAAATGTTTATATTAATAGTTTAATATCACTACAGTGTATATAGAACCATTCTACTTCAGATGAGCCATACGTTTGGACATACTAAACCTAATCTTGTCTTTCGATTTTTGCAAAAAATGAGTCCTTCAACCACCATTTCAAGTGAGTCTTGTTTGTCTCCGTGTCCTGCAGGTCATCGAGTCCTTGGGCATCATGATCTACAAGGCGCTGGACTACGGCCTGAAGGAGAGCGAGGAGCGCGAGCTCAGCCCGCCCCTGGAGCACCTCATCGACCTCATGACCAAGTCCACGGACGCCGGCGACAGTGACCCCTGCCCCGACGAGGGCTACGAGGCCACCGAGGAGGAGGAGGAGGAGAGCGAGGCGGACGAAGGCCTCACCGCACACGGTGTGAGCAGCGTCCGCAGTTACAGAGACATCCTAACGGTGAGTGGGTGCACTGGCGCTAGGTTGCAACAACCATGTATTGAAAGTAGTTCCTGTTTACGATATAACTAGTCTATTTTTCCACATAATGCGACTTCTTGCTTCAATTTCAATACCCTGTTCTTCGCTTTGGATAAATGTGTCTACCAAGTGACTGAATGGTCATAAGTGCTTTCAGTAGTTTTCCACCTAACCTAAGTCAGCTCTCTCTACAGTCTAAATCACTTGAATATCTTCTGAAATGGCCGGCTGGTAATTATAGCGGCGTAAACATGCAGGTCGATGGGTTATACTAGGCTTAAGACCCTGATCTTGCATATAATGAACTCTCTGTATGGTGCAAGAGCTGTTTCCAGACTCTGTAAAGGCCAGGTTGTTTGGCCCCTGAAACTATTCCAAGCGTTCCCACTGTGGGTGCACCACAACACCACCCAGCCCTGTGCGTGTGTACGATTACACGTTGGTACAACACGGGCAGGTTAGGTAACCTCTCGTACCCTAGTGACCCCTCTGGTTTCCCTATTCTATCAGCCTGAGGTAGAATCAGAAAGTGTTTTATTGTTTTATTAGGTTTTTATTCTGACTGTACAGTCAGTGAGGCTGGGATACGGTGAGACACGAGCCAGGAATATGCCAGAATATCCCAGGTGGTTGTTTTTGTATCTTGTTAAATGCTTACCCACTTCACCGCCACCTCTACATATTAAGCATATTTCTCAGTCATTTAGTTTAACGTTTTTGGTAGGTGATCAGTAGTATGTTTAAAAAAAAGGTGATGAGGTGAGTCATGGGGAAGAGATGTCACAACAGGTTGGATAACCTCTCGTATGTATTTTTAATAAAACCGGGAGAACAGTGCGGTGAGGTGGAACCGTACGGTGAGGTGGAACCGTACAACCGTACAGTGAGGTAGAACTGTACAGTGAGGTGGAACGTACAGTGAGACACGGGGGTGAACTGAGAAGATGGTACTTGCAATGGCACGTATCCCACGAGGGCAGGAATGTTTGGGTGTAATGATGCTAATGGGTTTGGAAAAGACTTGATGTACTGGAGGGAAGAGCGGCCCGTCAGTCCTCATATCACAGCTGTCAATCTGCCCTCCCCTGGGCTTCACTTCAATTCCTCAAGAAGTCATTTAGATTTACAAGTACGACTCAGGCTTGAGGCCGTTTGTGAATGAATAATTATATGTATGGTTTAAATATGTATTACTTTCGAATCATTTTTTTTGTTTAAATATGTATTATTTCTTTTTAATCATATTTAGTTCGAATATTTATTACTTTTGAATCATGTTTTCTGTTCTGGCAACGTGTGTGTGCGTGTGTGTGTCTAGGCCCTAGACCATTTTTTTAAATACTCTAGGGTATTTAAAAAAATGGTCTAGGGCCAAGTAGGGGAAAGTTAAAGTTCTTTCACAGGTCTTCATTTTTGCCAAAGGTGAGGAGGAGGAGGAAGACGCCCTCTGTGCCATGCCAGACATTCCTTCATGAGACCCAGCCCAGCTCGATTGAGAAATGCCATTTGCCTGCATAGTTTCTCCCCTTTGTTCTTTGGAATAACATGACGATACTGGCTGCCTTCATGATTATTGTTGTTATGATGACCTGTCTGAATGCCACGAGGGGAGAGCTTTAAATAGTTTGAAGACTTTTCTGTGCTTGGCTACGTGTGCCCTGGTTGATCAGGCTCAGGAGGCTGGAAATATGGATGGTTTTAAATGTCTTTGTCATTCAATGCATGTCTGAACCATTTTGAGAAAGTATTTAAGCGATTACACAAAGGCATTAAAATTAGTCCTATCCTGCTACTGGTAAAGTTGGATATGTACAGAGTATATCTCTGAATAAATATTTGCCTGTCTGTATAAATATGCATGTATAAATATCTTTCACACAGATGTGCCTACGTCCCACATGAAGGTTGTTTTCACATGGCTTCACAAGTCTCTAAATATGCATTTGATTTGAATTACATGGTGGTCAGGGTGTTTGTCTCTCAGCCGAAAGGTTCTCGGTTCGAACCCCAATGTCAGCAGTCTACCTGGAGGCATCCTTAAGCAAGACGCCTACCTGCTCCTTGACCTGCATCTAAAACCACAAATCACTGCAAATCACTGCAAATCAGTTTGGACAGAAGAGTCCGCTAATGGACTAAATGATAAATAATGTTTCCATCTCCACAGCTGTGTTTGTCCCACCTGCCCAGTCCGTCGGATGCCCCAGGCCACTACCAGGCTGTGTGTCGCGCCCTCTACGCCGAAACCAGGGAACTAGGCACCTTCCTGGAGAAGATCAAGAGTGCTAAGGAGGTGAGCCACAACCAGTAGTTATTGGTGTTAATTATGATTATTATGACAATCACTTGTGTTTCAATTATAGTTCTCATGCTCTTGCCACGCGCAAAATGGATGACTGGTGGCTAGGTATGACTATTATATATTTTGAGCCAATGTGTCGGCTCCCCTTTTCTTTCAAAATAATTGACACCCTTTCATTATATTCACATTTTAGCATGTCATGTTGAACGGTACATTTTAAAAATGTAAAAAACGTGGTGTGTCATAATGCTGGCACAGACATTACGTGCACATTTCCGTGTCTGAAGAAAATCCCTGGGTGAATTCACACGATGTAATGTGAGATGGACCGCGAACTTCACTGTTTACGCCTTTATAATTCACAGAATTTGTAGGTTGCTTGCTTCAATATTTTGATATTTGATAACCGTGTGAGCAACCCCCCCCCAATCCAACAGAAGCCCATTCAACATCCAACTAGCCTCATTGTAAACACACGTCCCTGCTTCTCATGACTGATATTGCGGCCTTGTTAGACCAGCATGAGGAGTCTAGATGAGGCACATGGCAACAGAGGCTCCAGCCTCTTACCTGGCAGAAGGATAAGAACATTCTCTTGGGTCTTAAAACATAAGCATATATCCTGAAACTACCATACTAGAACTACCTGTAGGCTCTTCACCCCATGCATAGGAACATAGGCCGTTTCTCTCTCATTCCTCCTGCTTTTTGATACGGGTGTTAAGAGATGAGTGAACTGCAGTGGAATGAGCCAGGTGTGGGGGCAGGATGTTGATTTGCGAGTGGCCAAAATAATTAGCGTGCCGTCTTCATTCAGGTTACACGGGCCAATTAATACGCATATCATTTCCACAGACTGAATGCTTACACGTCTTTCTCGGTTTGTCAAATACTATGAATGGAAAAAAAAACATGCAATTTGGAGATGAAAGCAACCGGAGACCAGCATTAACACTGCAGCGGTACCAAAATTGGCTGTGTGGGTGTGTAACGGTTTCTAATGGTCAAAAAGTATAATGTGTAAATGTCAAGACATAACTGGGGGAGTAGTGTTTAATTGATTTGTCACCCAAAATAAATGTGTATTTCATGTCTTACTCTTTGGGATGAGAGTTTTAACAGAATGTAATGAAGGATGAAGAGAACCATGGTAGTGAGAGAGTGAGAGAATGATGGGAGAGGAGGATTAGAACCAGTCTGTAGCCCATCCTCCAGTCTTTGATCCAGGAGTCTGGTGAAGAGATGCCCTAGATCAGATCCCTCTCATCTTTATTTATCACTGCAGAATCGTGAGAGGGGCACATATCTACTGTCCCATATGCACGTTGGTACCTTGGAAAGGAATATGGAGTGTGGTATTTTGAAGGAGCCATGTATTAGAAGTGGGATTTTAATGGATTAAATGTACATTTGTTCTCATCTAGCTGTTAAGCTAGCTGGTGCTAGTACAGCACAGGGCACTTGGCAGAGAGATGGACATTCAAAGTGAAATTGGACAAACGCTGGTGTGAAACAAAGCGTTGATTTAATACATGCATGGACCAGACGAGGATGGATTTCTAGATTACACACCACTGGTTTCCCACGGATCTCCTCCAAGCTGTGAAAACATGACTAACACTCGGCTTTCCTCCTACCTGTGTCTTTTTTTGGGGGGTGTTTGTCAGAACCTTCGCATGATGGGCAGTGAAAGGTGGGAGGCGCCTGTTAGAGACCTCGACGACTTGCAGAATGCTGATTGGGTAAGAAATGCCTCATCCATCTACACACACAGCGCACACATATTAGCATAAATAATTGACATCAAGTCACTAACTCGTCTTTAACGATGTGTGCCACGCTTGACGATGACCCTTGGGTTTCTGGCTTCTCATTGGTTTGCAGGCACGCTTCTGGGTGCAGGTGATGCGTGACCTCCGGCACGGCGTGAAGCTGAAGAAGGTCCAGGAGCGGCAGTACAACCCGCTGCCCATCGAGTTCCAGCTCACGCCCTACGAGATGCTCATGGACGACATCCGCTCCAAGCGATACAAGCTGCGCAAAGTCATGGTGAGCGCCCCCCTCGACTGTGCTAGAGTCTCATGACCGGCCCACCTCCGGTACAACTCCAGTCAACTCCATTACCCAAGGCTGTAATGTGTCAAATATACAGAGTTAATCAACAGAGCACGTTGATATTCCTACGTATCCAAAGAAAATGAAAACAATTAAATTTTCAAGTGTATTTGGAATTCAATACAGTATAAGATATATCAAATATTTCTGAAGAGCACAAAAAGAACAATATACTATGATCGTAATACCTGCAGTAGTAGGCATCCCTTATTGGCCAATGTTGCTCCTTCATAGTCAGTTGCCCTGCAGATGAATGTTGTGGAAGGGTCCTATGGTGGATAACTTGGAAAGTAATTGTCAGAGTGCCTTATTGTCAAGCATTTAGCTTTTTCAAACGGGTTGCAGTACTCTTCAGTTTAGCGAGATGCTATACAGAACTTGAAGAGGAGTACCTTAACAAGTGACGGATTGTTGCACATTGTGCTGTGAGCCGTGACCGCTGCTCTTCCCCCTGCTTACGCTTATTGTCTGTTACGGTTATCATTTGTGTGTTCTTTTTTATCATATTGTGATGTCTGAGCTGTCGCTTTGTTTTGTATGACTTTGACTTTAAGATTTCTCTGTGACTGTGTATACGGCGAACGGTATCAACGTGTATATTGTGTTGTATGCCCATTACGTTCTGTGACCATGTACTGAGGTCCTATTGTGTTCTATGACTTCCTCAGTGACTATATATACTGGGAAGGGCTTTAGCATGGGTCTTGTGTTGAATGACTATAACCTTCTCGGTGACTGAAGGGTATTAACGCACGTCTTGTGATGTCAGGTGAATGGAAACATCCCACCGAGGTTGAAGAAGAGCGCCCATGAGGTCATTCTGGACTTCATCCGCTCCAGACCTCCCCTTAACTCTGTGAGTCAAACGCCTGATCAATCAATCGATCAATTAATGGATGCTTTTGTGCTGTTTCCCCCCCCCCCCACCACCTATTTCCTTGGTATTCCATATAAGTATAAGTATTCCATAATCATAATTGAAAAAATGGCCTCAGATGGTGATCATAACGGATCAGATCATTTGTGTTGAATAATTCTCATCACGGCAAACCTAAGATGTAATGTTTACAAGTCTGTAAAATACGCCAACCTAAGATGTAATGTTTACAAGTCGCTAAAATACACCAATGTAAGATGCACTGTTTTCAAATATATGAAAACACACTCATTCAGTCAATTGTCTTCATTGTGTGACGACTAAGTGGGATTGTGAAGGACTCTACTAATTACTGTGTTCCATGTAATTAAGTCTGTCTCATGCTGGAGAGGCCTCGGGGGGGGGGGGGGGTGGTGGTTATTCCCATTATGCTTTTGAAAAGCTTATATTAAAGATGGTTAAATGTAGGTATAATTGTAGGTTTTGGATTACAGGTAGTTAAATGTAGGCATACATGTTTAGGTAGGAGATAGTTATGTTTAGGTAAGCGTTTGGCAGTCAGGTTTTGCCACAACGGATCTCAGGGAAATCAGTGCATCATGGGAATGATCACCGATCGTGTAGTTGAACTGACTGTGTTCCGTGTTGTCGTGGCGACAGGCTGCCGCCCGCAAGCTGAAGCCCCACCCCCCGCGACCACGCAGCCTCCACGAGCGCCTGCTGGCGGACATCAAGGCGGAGAGGAAGCTGAGGCCCGTGTCTCCAGACATGATCCGCCGCAGCCGCCTGGGTGAGACACACACACTTAACTTTAACACAAAGGAACACACACACACACTGGTTTCCTTCCAGAACGTGCATGAGTAAGTCTTGCTCAGACGGTCCATTGACATGGTGCTTATCGGTCCCCGTGGGTGTATTCGCCCTCTGCATGGCCGTGCTAGCCTCTCTTACCTAACTTGTCATCCAAAACCAATTTGTGGACAAAACCAATGGATTTCACCCCCACGAAACCACACCATCAGTTAACTTCAACAGCCGCTCTCTGAGTATTATGAGGTGGGCCCAATATGTCCAGGCGAGACTCGCCTTATCCAGCAGCTGTGAACCATGCAGTATGTTGTCGTAATGACTGTCGATTGGCACATTTTCCGGCCGAGGCTCCGACTGTGTAAGAGCAATCTGTACCATATTGTGTAGACAAGCTGTTCCAAAATTCTGACCTGAGGTAGAGGGTTTATGAGAAGGTATTTAAATGTTGCATTAGCCCATTACAATGGAACGGATTTAAAATGGCTTGTTGTTCATACAAGCAATTGCACACCCTTCACTTAAGTTCGAAACGAGCGCAAACGGCATCTAGAATCAGAATAATCTTTGCAGAATGTGCTGGTCTGGATTAGCGAATGTTCCCAATTATGTACATTTTAGAAAATGTCGTAGGCTTAATAGGATCACAGTAAATAGATTACTGCCTATACAGTATGCAGAGTACACAGTAGGTCTTTGTAAGGTGGATCTAAGGGGCTAATATAGACTCCGTATTGCATAACTTTTTTCTGTTTCTTTTGTAGTCAGGTTCTAAAAACAATACATGTCCTGTATCACAACATGTCTACACAGTTTAAAATAGCATTTAAGAGTCTTGAGTTTGGTCAGATTTGGATATTTATTATTTGCTTTTTGTTTCCTCAACGCGGGCTTCAACATTTTCAGTTGCCCGTCCGCTTAGCGTGTCTTGCAGTTTTGACTCATCAGGTAACGTCTTTTACTCTGTGTGGGTATACTGTATTGTGAAACTTTGTGTTTGCAAGTTATTATTTTTGGTTGTGCTCCGACACCTACCTCACCCTTGTTTCGTGTGTGCGCGTGCGCGTGAAAAATAATATTAAAATAAGTCTACTGCGACAGAGAAACAAAATGCCTGTATTTTGAACCGAATCTTGACTCGATCTAGCTGTTCTAGGCGGCGCTACGCGAGTGAAGTCTGTAACTCCTCATAGTTCTCGGCGGAGCTAAGTGACGTCGGCGAGCAGAGCCGTCTGCTGGGCCGTGGCCAGTAGGCTGGGGGATTACTCATCCCTCAGCTACCGCAGTCAGCGCCCGGCTTAATCTGCGGTGAATGGGACATATGACCGGTTACATAACGCTGGCCCTTGTGTAACGCATCAACGCCACGCTGTGGAGTCGAAATTGAGCACCGCATGGGAACGGCCGCTTTGCACACCGTCCAC
>OMNO01014194.1:8143-18472 GCA_900303215.1 Trachyrincus scabrus | reverse complement strand
GTCAACGAATCAGAGCGAGAGAAACAGCACGTCGGCTCTATGTGCACGAGGGAACGCAGGCTGTCACCTCCCCTCCGCCGAGCTGTCAGTTGACAGCCAACACACACGCGCGCGCAGGGCTCGGGATTTAGATCAGATAGAGCTGTGAGTAGATATGTCTAATGACGTTTTAATAGCGACCGGGCAGAGACGCGTACAGTCAGCGCAATAGACGTCAGTGAACTCTGTGGACTGACATCAAATACGCAACGTTAGGGAAGCGGTTGAACATTGGCTAGCTGTAGCGGCTAGTCGTTAGCTTAGCTAGCTGATGAACGGAGCTTTTCCAGCTGCAAGGACCGCTCGGTGAAGTGCACGCTGTGCCTCGGTAGCCGTCGTTCATCTCACTGGCTAGCTTGCTTGCTATCGAAGGTCAGGGGACAGTAAGAAACGATTGGAGCTACCGTTATGGTGGCTATCTATATGGCGCTATCACACTGTAGTCTAAAAATAATAATGATACATGCATTATTGTCCGCATTGTAATCGTTACTTCCTTTGGGGGTTTTCGGTGTGATTTAAAAAAATAATAATAGTATTTTGTATCTCGCTGATTAGCCGTGTGGCTATCTGCCCAGGCTAACGTCAAACTCGGCGAAAGCTCGCCTCGCATCGGCCGCTGAGAGCTGGAGACGAGTCGAGGAAGGAAGCGGTGACTTGTGATGTGGGCTAAAGGGAAGTGGCGAGCTGTTCAGCGAGCTTAGTAAAAGGGCAGTATTCGCTGAAGTAGATTGTATTCTAGTTTGTCAGGACAGGGTCATAGCACCAGTTAGTGAGGTCGGATTAAGAGACAGAAATCAGGACATTTGTAATAGCTAGCTGGCTAAATGAATAGTGTCTCCTATTCGCTGAGACGGTAGCCGGCGGTCAGTCACAGTTTGAAGAACGAGAAGACTCGCAGCAGTATAATCACACGGGCTCAATAATCACGCGTTTCGCTGCTCTGAAAGATGGCTTCGGCGAGTGCTATTGTCACATCTATTGCGAGTAAAACGAAGACAAAGAAGAAACACTTCGTTGCCCAAAAAGTGAAGCTTTTCCGTGCCAGCGACCCTCTGCTCAGCGTGGTTATGTGGGGAGTCAACCATTCGGTGAGTCAGTCCATGTTCCAACATATTATTTTCCACGTCTCGGTGTTTTAGAGACAACATTACGCCTATCCTACCCGCCGGTCGGCTTCTGGACAGTCTGCTGACAGACACATCTAACGTGACATACGAGGTGTCATAAGGTTGCACCGCTTTCAAATGCAAATACTACCGTGGGCTGTGTTATCTCAGCTTCTCGCAGGGCACATTTGACTTGGGATTGGTTAATTAAACTCTGGTAAGATTTGTAAGTGTTTTCATTATGTGTTATTTCATCGGGTGCGTCAAAGCATGTGTATTGGAGCTTCTCCTTTGGCTTCCTGTTGTGCATATGTAGGATAAGCTCCCCCGGCCCGGGCTCTCTTGTCATTTTTCCATGCAAAAGAGCTTATCTCTACTCTCTTGTCTCTAACTTGCTAAACACGGACACAGGGCTACCACTCAGGCAGAATGGATCCAAATATTTATTTCAACTGCCAAAGTTCCTTGTCGGAAATGTGCAAATCCAAAATATACAGAAAGCTCCTTAAAGTTAAAAGTCCACCTTATCCTTCATCATTTGCAAATCCCTGAAGATAACTTACTCTTTCAAACATGGCAATACTAAATACACTATGTGCTATAGCCTTATATTGTTATCATATTGTCATATTTTTAAAAGCAAGACATGGTTATATATGGCAGTATATAAGTGGTTGCAGCTTTTGTTCTTGCATGCAAAATATAAAAATACAGTGTGACAGCATCATTTGCAGTTACTCTTTTCAAGTAAGATGAGATTAAACCGCCCAATCTGAAATTATGCCAGGTCATCTACACAGGCTGCATAACAACTTAACACTGTCCTGCTCTGACGTGATTGGGCCTAGTTTGCATGCATTGAATGTGGCTCTTATGGTTCATGTAAGTGCATTGGATGTAACGACACTGTCTTGTTTATGGTTTTTTAGAATCCCTGGTTCTATGTACAGAAGTACACACTCCATGTTTGATTTAGGTCTAGAAATATTACAACACTGCCCAATGGATTTATTGGAGAACTGGGCACCATTTCAACACTTCTTGTTATTTTAATTTGAGAATATTTCCCTGCTGAAGGTTGCAGCAAACAAGCAGAGATTTTCTAAGCAGATCATTTAGGTCTATTTTTAAATGGTGTTTGATCAACATTTTGCCCTTTAGGAATTGCTTCATTGCCAATTGCAGAGCAGACGAAAATAGCAGGTATACCTCTTTTGGTTAACCGCATATATTGGCAATCAACTTAGGCTACATGGCCCAAAACACAGGATTGTATGTTGAGGCATACAATCCTTTGCAATTTCAGCAACACAACATGTTCAAACTATTCTCTTTGATTGCATAACACAGGCCAAGGCGTCATCCAGCATATTTCCTTCTCATGCCTCTGACTACCTTGCCTGCTTCAGCTATGGTGTTCGTTTGCTTTTAGCTTTGCAGTGATTTGACTTTCAATGCCAAACCAATAAAAATATATTTGATTAGTGTGGGATTTTGTTTGGGCTACGGTTTGTGTTGGTCGAAGGTTAGTATTATAGTTTTAATATACAGGATATTGAACTTCTTACCCTTAAGTTTAAGTAGCCCAAAAGTCACAGAAGTCATGGAATGCTTGTTAAAGAGAGAGCACAGACCTGTTGAAATAGACAGATGTGGGGCTGAAGATTCTTCTTGGACTTTGCACACATGCTACAACTAGCCCGCCGTATCTCTGCTGTGGGTGACCAATGAAATATGGAACCTATCAATTACATTGTATGGTGTTGCTGCAACATGATGGTTAACCGGTGACACGATGGAAGATCTTACACAGTCAGAAGTCAAAGCGAGAAATTGTTACAGGCGTTACTATGCATATGTTTCGTCATTGTTTTGGAATACTGCCAAATTTGGAAAGTCAAACAATACTGCTACTTTTATTGGGCTTGCTTATCAGAAGCTTTAAAATCAGAAGCTGCTTACTATTAAGACTATAATGCTATTATCAAGCAGCTGACTGATTAACAATGCTTGACACATTGCCATTTATACCATGAATCCAGACTTGCAATGACTGGCACAGTTCTGCAGGCATGCGTAAAGGCTTATGTTTGACAAAATAAATGTTTCAATAGCAGTCCCAGGTTGTAAACTCTGAGGCTTAGTAAGTGTGTAAGCCTACGTGGAATTATGAAGTAACAACATTATCTATTGACTCACCGGCTTCTTACTATGCAGAAAGACTAAGCTGTGTATTTAAATACCTGTGCATCATCCCTCAGCTACTCTGTCTTAATACAGTTTTATTATTTTGCCCCCCAGCCGACACTCTGGAGGTCATTGCCCTGCTTGTCCATAGTATGACACCTGGGTCAGTGTCTGTTATGTCCCTTTAACCTCTGCAGAGAACAAATACAAATGTGCTCTATATATATATATATATATATATAAAATATTTTTGTTCTTGATTTTGTTATAGATATTATTATTCTGTCGCTATGTGTAGCAGTGACCTCCAAAGGAAGCTTACATTGAACACTGAGGATTTAAGCCTGCAGTACTGAAATAGAACCAGCAAACCAGTGCCATATGGGCGTTCTTGTTTTGTGGGCAGCCAGACACATACACATTCACACACGTATTGTGTGAAATCGGATGACGATACAGTGATTATGAATTGGTCTCAGTCTTGTTGAAAAGCGGCAGTAGACCTCTGCTGCTATAAATAAATCAATAAATTAATTGATTTAATGTTTTCACTGCACAGTGTTAAATCTGTGTATGTAGTCTCTCCTGTTTGAGTCAGAGTGTCATGTCATATTGGATACCACACACACACACACACACACACACACACAAAACAAGGCTTTTTTTCAGATATGTGTATAATATTCTTTATCGGGCCATACGATAGTTGGAGGATTTTTGATGTCCATATCTCTTATTTTTCAACAAGATAATTAGATTATATAGAATCTATAAATGCACTATAAGCCCAATATGGGAGGGGATGGGATTTGACCAAAATAGGGGGGAAATGCACAAAACACGAACTGTGACATGATTCTGTGGTCCAAACAAATAATCTAGATGAGGTTTGATGTGAATACATTGTTTAAAAGTAATTTATAATGACTTTTTGAATGTATCGCGAATGTCCAAGGTAAGACCTAACTCACCTATTTAGATGGTATAATGGCATAGTATAGGCTACCTCCATCAATAGACAAAATGATGAATGTGAAACTGCCATTGACTGTTTAAAATAGGCTAGCTGTCTCGTCCCCATAGAAATATGATTGTAACATTAGCGTAACTTAGACATAGTATTCTCATGATCATCGTTGAAATGGTCGACGTTATGGTCGACAGATCGATGGTCAATGAACAACTAAACCACGAAAGCCATGTTCATAAATCATAAAATCTTTCGTTACCCAGTTAACTAAAGCTAGCCTTCTAACATTTCTTAGAATTACAAGAGGGCAAATTCTGTAATTTATTTATACAGTCAAATTATTAGTCTTCGAGTCAGTGATGTTAGGATGACACCAGCAAACCAACATTAGCATTATGTTACATTAATATCCAAAAGAAAGACAAACCAACGCATTCACCTCTGGAAATAGTGTTTTATGCCTTAGGCTTTACAAGGAAAAATGTGACCATAGTAGGTAATGGTAACAATACGGTTTATCACCCCCTTGCTGTGTGCATGTTTGTAAATGGGAAACCCTATAAGGACCCAAAAAAGAAATACATTTTGCCTTCTAATGAAATGATTCTATTATGCAAACACCAGTCCATTTTGTGCCAATGCCTAAACTAAACCAAACCGAAGCTGAAAATGCATAATGAAACACACAATGCTGAGCTAAGCTTTAATGAGTCATCCAAGCATATGACCCCTGCAAACATTTCACTGTGAAAAATGAACCTGCCGAACATAACAAATCTGCTGTGTCCGTCTTGGCGTCTTATGTTTCGGTCTGGCCCCTCATAGTTGAAAGGGCTATATGTAATAAGCAATTCCAAACCGCTCAAAATGAAGGCAAACTTTCCCTTTTTCTGCGTTGTGTTGCTGCTACTGTGGAATGGCTTCCAACATACTGTAGGAAATGGGTCACATTTGTTGCAGAAATGGTTGCACAATGGTCAATTTATCACAATTAAGCCCAAATGTCTTTCCTCCCACACGGGTCACGAGTGTATATGAGAATGGGCTGGATATTTTGTTATTTTAGAGATTCCTTTCTCTCAAAAGTTCAGTGTGCTTTTGAGTGCCACACTGGGGGAAAAAAACAGAATGGATTCCACTGTTGTGTCTGTTTTCTGTGTGGAATTGTCACTCGGTGTAGGGCCTCGTCACAGTGTTAGGGCACCTACACAATCCTAACAAACAGCATGTTGGCTCCTGCATTTAACCTGCTGTTACGTGTCCCTCCTTCTCCTCTATCCCACCCACACTAGACTAGGCCATCAAAGACTGGTTCATTAGCAAGCACTGATGAGTGTTGGAAATGAGTAGTGCTCGGCTGTTACAGTAACAATGTAAATCATAGTTTTTTTTTGTTTTTATTTGAAGGACATTTTGGTTTTAACTGTGTGGATATTTCATTCTTCTAGACGGCGTTCATCAACATTCATAACTTTCATCAAAACTGTCATCTGCCAGATTCTTTCTTTATATATGGCAATGCCTTTATTGTGTTCTCGCTCTCTCTCCCTCTACCTCTCTCTCTCTGACTCACTGTTGCCTGACTGTGACTAGGTCTTTTTGATTGCATAAGAGGGGATTCTATAAATATCCAGTGGATCAACCTAAAGCTAATATGTGATGAATATGGGTAAGGAGAACAGAAAAGACCTAGTTTCTCATCATGGCAGTTAGTCAGACACAGAGTTCTACCCCAGGTGTGGCTGTGCATTCTCAACATATACCTTTTTAAACGTGTTGTATTGGAATTGCAGGTTATTCCTCGTGCACTTTAGCGTTTCACGAAAAGGCCACCAATGTATTTATTTCTGGTAGAACTGACTAGTCAATGCAGCTTGTTGATGGGCCCGTTTAAGATGTTACTAGTGACAACGAGAAAAACATTAGTCCCTGATGAACCAGGGAACCCCGAGGGATACAATGACGCACACACCAAAATATGGTTCCTGGTAACATTGGAATACACACATGTGCGCATGTGCGTGTTTAAACTCACTTCAAGACGAGGGTGCTTGTGGTATGTAGTATGCTGCATGCTAATGATTTTTGTGCCGGAGGGCTGTGTCTTCTGCCAGGGCCCCTTCTCTTGTCCTATACAACACTGTTGTAAGAGGCTCAATGGGAGGCTATGTGTAGGAGTTGCTGACAATGACGTCCTCATTTTGAAGGCCTGACTTTATTTGTTCATAAATCATAATCGGTTTGTGCATTTATGCGGGGAACATTGAATTGGTGGGTGCAGTTGGCTGGCAGTGGTGGGTGTGAATTCAGCCTCACTCAGAAGGCTGAATATCTCTGGACAGAGCATAATAAGCAGTCGGTTGTCATTGGGATTCAAGTTGTTAGTCACAAGCACAGGGTTCCACAATATGTATTAAATATCATTAGCCGTTATTTTCCGATAGACATTAAAAGTGTGATCGTGGATGATACAATGTTTGCTTGAATGTGCCTTTAAACCTGTTGGCCCCATTATATAACCGAAAGGCTGACAGGAAGGTTATTATGTTCAAATAACCTCATCTCCAACTTCATCTCCTACTGATGATCCATTATTCAACAAAAATGAAACGTGAGTCAACAATGCTATGTGGTTTGGGCCATGCTTGTGATTGTAATTTATCTTGCAATCCCAATAAAGATTTGATGCTTTGGGCAGCTGTGGTCACATTTGTATTCCAACTCAATCTCATCATCTTCTTACACACACACACACACACACATACACATACACACACACTTAGCACAATATGTACAGATTTGCACTGTCATACATAAACACTTATCTGCCACCATCGTCATTGTGTTCTTGTTCTGCATGCAGTGGACGGTTGCCGTGGGTTTAATGGACCAGATGAGTGCAGAGTGAAAGGTAGTGGGAGGCAAATAAACATATTACAGTCTGAAGTTCAGTCCAGTTTTACGTAGCTCCAGAGGCATAGCTCAAAGAGTGGCCACTGTTATCAGTTAGCATGACCTAAGTTACAACTATTGGAGATACGCCTTGTATGTAGATTTGTTTACTGAATTTAAGTTACAATCAGCGTGATATTCTACATTTGGCAACAGTTTTAAAAAAGTTATCTTAATTTGCCAAACATGGCTTTACATTACCACATAGTGTCCATGACACTAATCTTACGAGTGACCTTTTACTCTTATTATATTTAATGTTTAGCCCAGTAAACTTTCCTTTTTGTGAAGTTATGTGACCTTTCAGATGAGAAACTAGTTCTCTGCCTCTGTCCTGTGTCTATGTGTTCCTCATCATGGCTCCGGCTGAATCCCACACCCACCTCACCATTCTTCTACTGTGTATGCAATAGAGGGTTTGATAAGAAGGGGCAGCGTTTTACTTTTATGTAGGGTGTATCCACATCACAACCTGCAATGAATAGCCCAGGCCCAACAACAGGAATGATGTAATTGCATTGTCGGTCAACACGAAGGTCAAGTCCCACAGCTCAATACCCTCCACACAGTGCAATTGCTGTCAAAATGTGTTCCTTAACATTTGATGTTGACATTAAGCCCAGCCAAAGGTGCCTGGGAATATATATTTAATGGAGTCAGACATTGTGCTGCAGCCTATGTTGCGTATTATGAGGATTTTATGGTTTAATCATATTGTGACTTGTCTAATAGGGGTTTTGTGTTAGAAACTGCAGATACAACCAGCTGAAATATTCAATTAACTCACTCATTAAAATACTTTTTATGTGACCGCCTGGAGCCAGTTGTGTCATCCACAACTAGATTTACCAACCCGCCTTTATGTTAAGTTGGAGCATGGCACTCTCTTGTAAGATCATGTAAAAACATAGTGAAATTATGACTTGGTTATTACTACTTCTAATGTCATTCTTTGTAGTGTGTGTGTTTGGTGGCTGGTTTAAGCAGCCTCAACTGGCCCGAACCCTGATCAGACTCTGGGGCTCACCTAACCCTAACCCTGATCAGACTCTGGGGCTCACCTAACCCTAACCCTGATCAGACTCTGGGGCTCACCTAACCCTGATCAGACTCTGGGGCTCACCTAACCCTAACCCTGATCAGACTCTGGGGCTCACCTAACCCTAACCTTGATCAGACTCTGGGGCTCACCTAACCCTGATCAGACTCTGGGGCTCACCTAACCCTAACCTTGATCAGACTCTGGGGCTCACCTAACCCACAAGGCTGCTTAAACCAGCCATCAACCACACACACTCCACAACATGTTATCATTGACTTGATGAGCCAGTGACCTGGGTACAATTTCACAACAAAGAGGACAATGGCCAATGTTGGCATTCAGATACAGTATATTCTCAATTAACTAATGAAATAATGTATCTTTCTATCTTTGGCCATGCTTGGAGGTGTAGAAGGCCTATTTGTGCATACATAATTCTCCATTAGACAGCCTATCACGGTAGAAGCCCACCGCAACTAGGCACTCTTCTTCAAGTCAACCCACTTCCCCTGGAACTGAAAAGTAAAAGCACATTCGTTTTTGCCTGCATATTACTGTTAACTCTTACTTCAACACAATCGTATCAGCGCAGCCCTGTAGGGAAGCATCAATCTCTCAGCGTCGGGGGAGATAGCGCTCTTTCCACGCTGCTGACGGAGCATGCTCACTACACACACTCGCACACCACCTTCCTGTCCGACCAAGCCACAGCTCGCGCTCGCTCGACTCTGAGGCCGGAAAACCTGTCTTAGTCACTATGGCGACAAACAGGACGTAGTGGTGTAAAAATTGGCTGGGGTTGGCGTGGCTGATAGCTGCAAAGGAGGTTAGGAGGCTAAAGACTCAAACATAACTCAAGAGCCGTACTTCGGAAGCCCTCAAGGGGGGAATGATATTGTGATTGCCCCTCAGATAAGACGCGAGGCCGGTGTGATTTGCAGTGTCTTAACAGCACACATTTATTTTGACAAAGCATTTCATCAGTTGTGTTAAGCATTTCAATGTTGTCTTTAATTGTATCTCAACCTTATTGTTCTAGTTACTTTCATATGGTCCATATCAGTTTTTGGTTAGTAGTCCTCTTATATGTGGCATATGCAAGCTATTCAGTTGTTATGCACCCTCTTAAGTTAGAGTTGGCTTTAGAACCAAATCTACAAACAGCCGATGAAGTGCTTATGATGCGATATTCACAATTGCTTTGTAAAAAGAGAAAAGATGGGGTTGTCTTCTGTTTGAAGCTAACGTTTGCTCTATTATTAGCTTCACTAGGCTGTACACTGCAGTCCAAGATGGAAAAGTACCAGTTGTGAATTAAATCTAATCTAAATTATTGGTATCAAGAGCAGTGTTTTGAAAAGTTACTGACATCTTCCTTTTTAAGTAGTGGAGATCATTTTACTGTGGTGCTCCACAACAATGTAATACAGTGTCTGGCACAATGCCATGGGATGTTGTACTTGTTTATTTTTAAACTTTATGTCCTCAATCATATCCCTGTGTAACAACATGAGGAAATGTGTATTCATATTTCATGTTTAGAAATGGTTCGTGTGTGTGTGTGTGTGTGTGTGTGTGTGTGTGTGTGTGTGTGTGTGTGTGTGTGTGTGTGTGTGTGTGGTGTTCCACTTGATCTAAGGTATACAACTGGCATGATTGCCTCTAAACGCCTACATGCATGTACATACATATGCGTGAGGGGTGTACGAAATCGATTCATATAAGAATCGCAATTCTTATCTTCTATGATTCTGATTCACAACTTCCAGAAATCTTTTTTTTTGTCTTAGGTTTGCCTTTGTGTGTTTACATTATTGTTGATCAGTTGATATAACTTTTCAAATGATTAAAACTACATCATCTTATACACACTTTGCCACACCGCCTTTCTTAGCGCACAGCGGACTGGAGTAGATCCTGAAATTAGTACCCCTATGTACTGAATCGAGAATCAATTTTGAATCGGGAATCGTTTTGAATCAAGAATCGATTTTTAATCGAATCGTGGCCCCAAGAATCAAAATCAGAAT
>OMNO01014187.1:0-14441 GCA_900303215.1 Trachyrincus scabrus | reverse complement strand
GTAAAAAAAAAAAATATATATATATATATATATAATAAAACAAATATTACAAAATAATAATAATAATAATAGTGATCAACTGAGACTTATTTGGCAAATGAATGCATTAATAGCTTAAGAATGCATTAATAGCTTAAAAAAATTACAAAGGACAAGAGATTAAAAAAAATAAACACCCTTCCAAGATCACTCCTCTAAAAGACAACCAAGGCATCACACATTTCAATACACTTCTGCAATAAAGCTAAACAATATAAACTACACCAATCCTGCTCCGTCAACACTTGACTCACTGTTGCCTCATCATGGGGATGTTGACGCAGTTAGCCGAGGCCACAGCTGCAAATGGGACCCAGCGGGCCACCAGGGGTGGGGCTTTCTGCAAGATACAGCATCAGAAGGAAAACAGACTTGAGAAGGAGGACATGCTGGTCTAGTACCCCTTAGATCCCAGAGTTTGACAAAGCAGTATCTAAAAGGACACTCAAATCAGTACCAATCGTCCTGTCTAGTTGGGCAAGACATTCATTCCCCCCAGACCTGACTGATTAGGAATGTTAGTGATGATTAGGAATGCTTTTGTTATCTTAGGAACTGTGCACACTGCACAGTGTTGTTCAGGTGGAGTATAAGTAAGACTGTGGGCTGGGAGTCTTCGTACCTTCGTGTAGAGGTTGAGTCCTACTGCCGTAGCCAAGGCTGTGGTGGTGGCTGTTACATAGGCTACTCCAATCTGCCTGGAATAGAAAATGAAAATGAAAAAAACAAATCATAGCATGACGAATAGATTCACGTGGAGCCGGACCATATGGACACGTGATTGAACCAATTATAACTCAGCTTAATCAGATACTGTTTTTCTTCCTTCAAATAGTCCTGTAAATAATTGACTTTGTCTAATTAACATGGATAGCATTTTCCTAATCTTTAAGCACATGCATTTGCAGGCTGTTGAGATATGTGCATGAGAGCACAGATAAGCACAGCAAAGCAGAAACTCGTTCGGGTAGAAATGAAGGAACAGGAGACAACAACATGCATGATTTAAGGCTTCAACTATTGGTTCTTTCCTGCTTCCAAGCTGTGTCACAGCTGTAGAAACAAACAAGCCCTGAGCATACATGCACTGAGCTTGTCAAGGTTCCAAAACCCTAGCTTAAAAAAACATGGTTTGGTTTCCCATAATAGAATATTGTCATATTACATACTTATGCCGATCAGTGAAATTGCACTGAGACATTTACATGACTATTTACAGAATCACAAGCATTGCTTGAAACCGACTGCGATGCCTTTAATCATGTGCATTGTAAACCATGTCTCCCTTGTTTCTCACTTGGATGTGATGGGGGATGCGGCGTTCCGGTTGGTGTAGTTCACCAGGGCATTGAAGGACTGATTCACCCACTGCCAGAACACCACGGCAGGAACTGTCCTGGGGTGGAAGACACAGGAAGTGAAGGCAAAGACAAAGAGAGTTAGGAGGACAACGGCAAACATGACAACAATGTCTCCACTGTGTGCGCGTGCGTGCATTTGTGTTTTTACCTGTAGAACTGCAACATGCAGCCCGTGATGGCCATGCCCCCAGGGACCTGGAAGGACATTCGACCAATGATGTTCATGCGGTCCCCTGTATCCGGGTGGAAGGCAGAGTCATACAGCTTCTTAGCATAGTGGAGCTGCTCCTCTGATGTTCCTGGGGGAACGGAGCCTGCCCTACAGGAATCCGGATGGGAATCAATGTACAGATATTCACGTTCATACACGTGGTTATATTTCACAAGAAATATCAACATATTGCAAAAAAAAACTTTTTTTTTTTTAATGAACCATACCTGCCATAAATAAAAACATACAACCATAGCACAGAACATATTTAAGTGAATGGAAGGACCGTTACCCACAATGCGTTTGTAGGCCACAGAAATACAACACGATACTGCATGGCATCTTTATGATCCCAATATTGTGAGAGTGAGTAAGAGGAGTTTCATTATTGGAGTTACCTGCAGCTCTCTACCAATGTTTTGGCCTCATCCAGGCGTGAATCCGGTAAAAGCGCAGTGGTGAAATCCGTAATGTTGAAAAAGTGCTTGAGTCTCCCCATGAATGTGGTTTGGTCCCATCGTGGCGCGTCAATGTCAAATGAGCTCCCAGCCATTATGGTGGAGTTCTCCTCACCGCCCCAAGTTCCAACTTGAAACCGTCACAGCCCTCTGAAACAGGCTTCTTAACAGCTACGTTTGACACCTGGAGAGCAAAATGCAATGTTGTGCTACAACAAACAAGTAGTAAAGACAAACATACATTAATCGGTCACTAAAAGGATATTCTCCAACGTATCCAGGGGTCAAATGTCCTAAAACCCCCAACAAATATACAGTCTAATAAAATAAGCCAGAGTAAACATGGCAGTTTGCCCCTTCGCCACAACTGCTCTGAAGGGGATTTGCACTAGAAATCATTGACAAACAACAGCGGTCTACCAAAAAGTAGTTCCATAGGGTCAATCCAGATGTATACTGTCAAGGGACCGCATAATCACGACAGTCTATGATTCTAGCATAGCAGCTATAGCTGTATCAAACCACAGGGGCAATCAACAACACAATTGCACACAAAAACACATCAGCCCTCAATAACCCTGTTATTGATGGCTTCTCCCCCCCCCCAGACTATTGTTTCTTAGCCCAAATTAATGTTGCTATTAATAGGCCTGTTTATTGAACATTTTATAATATAGAAACATTGAATAGATTACAGCAAAATGCAATAAAGAATAACGCCCATCTCTGTCCAGCCCATACACATTACAATGATTGTAGGATTATGTATATGAGATTTATAAGGATGAGTCAGTTGGGGGGCAGTGAGGTGGCCAGTCATTTTAGCATGGTGGCCATGGCCCCCCTGACCCCCTTGGAGGCGCCCCTGGAGGATGGCTGACTAGAACTAAACCGGCTGCTGCTGGAGCTGTTTGAGGGTCAAGGTTTGCAGCAAACATGGGGGAGAACAGGCTAGCTGGTAGAAACTGTTGTGTCCTTAGAAGGCCGACTACAGCCATATGAGAGCTGTTGTTTTACATGTACGAAAAAACGACGTGTAAACGCAAGAAATGAGACCGCAGTACGAAACACACTAGTTATAAAGTGTGGGTCACGTGTCAGGGCTAGCTTAATGTAGCCTCTCACTCTGCTTGACAAACTATGCAAAGCGAAGTTCAACTATTTTTCTGGGGGGGGAATTTAGTTCCTGACAACATGTACTGCATGAATGCAGCACCGAAATAGCCCCGACTGAGCCTACACAACACCAGCCGATGCAAACATTATAACCCAACTGTAATAAAGCAAAAATACATTGTGTTCCCAACTCAAGTACATGCTGTGATCCTCTCAGACGTGTCGGCTAGTCAGTCGGAGCACATAGGGTGATGCAACTACTACTCAAATTACTGTGATGTGTTAGTCACACCAGAAACGACGTTACAGTTGTACCTAACGTTTGCTAAATGTACTGCAATATAATCTACAACTCCAAAAATAGTCTACATACCTTCCAGAGTCCTCTTAAAAGCGTTACAAAATAACCTGTCAAACAATCAATTGGTTCTTGTGTCGTTGTAATGAGATGCGCACGTGGCCAACTATCCTCCAATCACAAATCGGGGCAGTTCCCACTCGAACATTATGTAGTTCATCTAGTTTGCAGTGACGTACAGATTTTGATTAAACATCTGTATGTAACAAGTATGCATGCACGACAATAATACAAGCATCAACATACTACTTTCTACACATACAATTAGGTGCAGGAATGGCGACATCTACGTAATTACTAAAGCTATAAAGTGTGAATATAAATACTATTTTTATTTACATTACAAACGCATTCAAACAATATATTTATGTGAATATTTGCAATTTGCGTCAGAGGTAAAGGAAATTGCCCGATGGACAACCAGGCCGGGCCACGTCGTGTACGTAGTGCGTCATCACCCCTGGTAACCCTCGGCAGCGTCTTTGGGAGATAAGGCAACAAGATGGTGAGTTTAATTTATTGTAATAATTGGCTATTCCTGTACAAATAAGGACTCCGGCGTGTGTCGACCTCATACTAATATAAGCGATTTGTATTTGCTTGGTAAACCCGGGCTCTCTCGGCTCCGCGTCTTTTTGATAAATACAGACTTTCACTGCAATCGCTGACTACAGCGGTCTCGCCGCTCCGTTCATGTATCACGGGGGAGATTAGCCTAGCCAGTTAGCGGACTAGCTCCGTTGTGTACCAGCTACCCAAATGCTATTCCCGAATATCACACTAGCACTATAATGTAACCAGTCGGACATAAAACCCCACTGTTGTCAGCCTACTTGTCTGTGCTTTTGAATTAAAGTGTAGCAGCTCATCCTTTAAACTAGGAAAGGATGGACATTAACTTGCACGGCCTGTGGTGGTGGAGGAGGGGATACCACTCCACGGTCACTATGTGGCATATTACATCACAATGCCTGCCCCTGTTCGGTGGCAAGTGTTATCTCATGGTGGTTTCGGCTTTGATGTATTCCCGCCGATGGAATCGTTGCAGGGATTGCTGTCGATTTTGCGCAAACTGAAGAGCACGCCAGACCAGGAGGTTCGGATCCTCCTGCTGGGTCTGGATAACGGTGGGAAGACGACCCTGCTCAAGCAGCTTGCATCCGAGGACATCAGCCACATCACACCGACACAGGTATAAAACATTCATAGGTCTTGCATTCGGAAGGAACTAGAAGCCGTTGCCAATGTTAGTGCCAACATTCACTTCATAGTTTTGTTTGTGTGGATTTGCTGGATGTGTGCATGGGAAACAAGCTGTTCTTTCTAACGTGAACTGATTCAGGGGTTCAACATAAAGAGCGTGCAGTCTCAGGGCTTCAAGCTGAACGTATGGGACATCGGGGGCCAGCGAAAGATCAGACCTTACTGGCGGAACTACTTTGAGAACACTGATGTCCTAGTGAGTACATTCTGGACAATCTTGTTTTTATTTACTTCTAGTAGTACTGATAGCCCTTTTTTTATTTTATACCTGTATCATGTTTGTTTCAGATTTATGTCATCGACAGTGCTGACAGAAAAAGATTTGAGGAAACGGGGCAGGTATTTGATCTATTATTTCTCATACTAATAATACGTAATACCTTCAAGCAGTGCTCTATACATCTGGTTATGTTAAGGCCATACGAAGAGGCGCTTTGATGAAAAAGTATTTATTTCAGGACACTTCTTGACAGCAAAGTATTTGATTTAATATAAGATGCAAGCAGAAGTAATACAGTAAAGAAGGTTATATAATTTGTGATAATATTGTTAGGATTAATGTTTCCACGACACTGTGCCTAATAAAAATCTGTGTGTATGCTTTGTTTTGTGTGTGTTTTACAGGAGCTGGCCGAGTTGTTGGATGAGGAGAAGTTGAATGGCGTTCCGGTGCTGATCTTTGCCAACAAGCAAGACCTGCTGACCGCTGCCCCAGCGTCAGAGATCGCAGAAGGTCTCAACCTCCACACCATCCGGGACCGCGTGTGGCAGATCCAGTCCTGCTCCGCCCTCACAGGGGAAGGGATTCAGGTGAGTCCTCACGTCTGGTCACACAGGCTCGTCAAAATGTGCCCTTTTGTCCCTTCTTGTTCACCATCTTGGTTCTAAACTGTAGCTGTTCTAAACTGTAGCTACAGTTTAGAACCAAATGGCCGCTAGGAGAAAACATCCAATGTAACCATGATAACATCCCTCTCTCTTCTCTACTTGTGTTTGTAGGAAGGAATGAACTGGGTCTGCAAGAGCGTTAATGCTAAGAAAAAGTAGCTCCGCTTTCTACTGTGCAGGACTGGAAGGGAAATGTACACACACGCACACACACACAACTTGCACCCTCCTGATATGTTCCTTTGAATGTACACACACCCACACACACACTATTCCAACATGGACTTGAAGAGGTTTTAACAACCCTGCATCTCTTTGTTTCACTGACACTAATCAACCTCAGAACGGCTTTGTTTGTCCCTAAAAAAAAAAAGGAAGTGTTTAGGTTTCTTACCAGCTGAATTCGAGCCATTCCCACTTCGTTTTTATGAATTAAAAGGGTTCACTCTGAATGAGGAAGCACCGTCTTTCACCTTTTTGTTAATGTATCTCTTGGAGCTAATTGCTAAGCATTTCTCCACTTAGGCTACGTTCACACTGCAAGCCTTAGTGCTCAATTCGGGATTTATTGCTCAGATCCAATTTTTTTGTTTAGCTGTTCACATTATTTTTTAAATGTGGCCAATATCAGATTCCAGTGTGAACCGGTCACAGTCCTGAACTGACCCGCATGCACAATAGAACAATAACAAAGACGTCACACACCGCACGCTGTCGTACGAAAGTAAACATGGAGGCCACTGAAGTCAGCGTTTACGGTTTCATTTATAAGTTGATAGTGCAGTGGAAGCTAGCGAATTCGTGAGCAGATGATAACGAGGTCTAATACCTCACTGTCCCTCCACTGTCTACCTCCATCGCAGCTGTTTTCCATGTTTGTATTCACAGAGTGACTCCCACCAGCGCAGAATTGTGCCGAATGTCGGTCTAGTGACGGAAAAGTTGCATGAATTGCAAAAAAATTTGACCTGTATCTGATTCAGGACCACATATGAAAGTGGCCCAAATCAGAATTGAAAGGATCAGAGTCCATGTGATTTGTGCCGTTCACACTGTTATGAAAATACAGATCTGAGTCACATATGAGCAAAAAAAATTTCTGATTTGGGCCACTTTTGCCTGCAGTCTGAACATAGCCTTAGAGATTGCTCTTTCTTTTTATACCATTCCATGTCTGTTTGCTTTTCTCGCCATGGCTCTGTTTGAAGTGAGGTATATTTTTGTAATTCTTTATTTATGGTCATGTAGAATACATACAAAATATAGACATCTAGTCTGGTGTGTGTGGGTTTTTAAGATAAAGAAATGTTTTTTTACTAGGTTGAATTCCCCCTGTAAAAGGCTGATGCATGTTGTAGAGTGTGTTTAAAAAAAAAAGTATAATTATGAAGCTAAATGGTTAAGAGACAGTAAACTTTTTGTGACGATCAACTGTAAATAACTTGACCCTGCTTTCATTTGTAAAGTTATGCACATGTTGTAGAGTATACGTTAACGCAGCTGGGTTTGTAGACTTTAATGTTGACATATCTAATGTTGCAGATTTCTAACAGAGATTTACGCGAGTCATAATGCATAACTTTGATAACTTTGTGCAGTTCTATCTCTTTTTGTTGTTTATGAAAATCATTCTTGGTCATTTCCCTTTGGAAATTCCTGAATGTTATCTGTAAAGGATCGAAGGTACAGGGATAAAAATAAAAAAAAGACAAGGAGAAAGATGTTTCCAGAAAATCTATATCTATTTCTTTTAAAAACAATAAAAAACAGCTTGAAGTGTGGAACTTTGTGTAATTTCTTGCTGATATCTACATTGAGGATGGTTTAGGTGTTTTCTCAATTATTGGCCTTTTAGTACTAAACTACAGACACACTGGACAGGTATCAGCTGGTTGTGACATGTGTCACCACGACAAACAGGTGTCTGAAGAGGCCTCTGCAAGAGACGGCCCTAACTAGGGCATAACAACAATGACAATATAGGACCTAATATTACCATCAAGTCATCTATTTGATATAGCTTTGAGTCAAATTACAAGTCTGACAGAAGTGTGGAGAGAAATGTAACAAAAAATTATTCTTGTTATTCTCGTGAGTCGATGCCAAAGACACCGTTTACCAAAAAAGTTATACTAGTGTCTTCACATACAATCCTTGGTCTTAAAGTTTATTTCAGTGATATTATTCCTTTTAAAAGGATATTAAGGATCAAAGGGATTGACCACGCTCCCTAATCAGTGATGCCTCATGCATAAAAGTTGACAAATCTCAAGATGGTGGCAAACTTAAACTCAACCTAATGTATTTATTTATATAGGAAGGCATATATACTCATTTGTCAACACTAATCCCTATTACAAACTAATTACTGGACCCAAGAAGGCCCTGAATAATTTCTTAGCTTCGTTATTGTAACGGTATCCATTCCTTCAGCAGAGCTCATGTCTCCTTTGGATGACCTAGTTGTTCTACAGGGCATTTCATCACAAAACATCTACTTTAATCTCCAATTATGTCATACATGGCATACAACAGCTGTCCGTGATTGTCAGGATGGGTGACATCAATCCACCAGAAGGCCATTGCCTCTGTCTCCATCTGGTGGCCACTGAGCATCCATGGAGCCATTATAGTGGACTTGGAATGAAAAATAAATATATAAATATATATTATTTTACGGGCTGCATGAGTTGTCCCTTTGGCAGGATTTGTTTAGCCTTTCATCTACAGGCGCCTGATGAAAGGCAAACACAAAGTTTTGCGGTTGTTTTATCAGTGAATAAAAAGGCGTGTGTGATGCATAATCATTCAGTTGTAGGCAACAGAAATACTGCCTTTCAGAACTCAACGACTAGGCAGCTGTTTAGCAGCTGTGTGAGACTGTACATGAGTTATAGGGTGAAGAGATGTGTGTGAGATAGAAAACTATTCATGCTGAACCTATGACACCAATGTTCTTGTTCTCTACAGAGACTTGCTGACAAGAGACCGGAGAGAGCCAAGACATCTGCACCTCTAGCAGCTCTAGAGGATATGTTATATTTGGATCTTTACATTTAACATTCTGAGAACATTTTAATGTAGGCTATAACGCAACATTTTCAAGAAGCGGCTGTAAAAAAAAAATGCTAATCTGAGCAGGTTGGCGTAAACACCCACGCAAATGAAACCCTTTGAATGACAACTCAAATGAAGACCTCTCCTCTCCGCCCTGGTGTCATGCTGCATTCCCCCACCCCCACCTCCTCATTGGCCAGACTCATACTGGGCAGGAACAGGGACATTGCGAAGGAGTGGCTGTGTATCTCTACATTTGTAGTTGTATCCGAGAAATAAAAATAGCCAAAAGACCACAGAGCGATGGAGGGGTTGTTTTAGGTGCAGGACAATCATAGTTTCCGTTGGACAATGGTTGTATGCCGTCTGCTCTATGAGCAAGAGTGCATTATGTGAAAACCTCCACACTGCACACACACACACATCATGACATTCAGAATTATATGATTAATGTGAAGGCTGTAGCAGTAAGGGGGGGGGATGGGGCTCGTATATACAGAGATGATAAAAAAAGAGACACTTGAATTTGTCGATTTATTTGGAACCCTCCTCCAAAGGACATGTCTAATTTTTTCCATTTCACAAAATATTTACAAAAAAATGTATTTTTCTGTTGGCTGACCGTGAGCAACCCAGTTTTGTTTTAGGATGCACCCTTTCAAGCAGCTGAGCACTCCTTTTAGAAAAAGTTCCCAGAAAAAAATCCGTCCACCCTTCGTAAATTTCTTTTAAACTCCATACAATTTGCCATCGTTTTTTTTCTTTTTCTGAGTGCTTATAAAAAAAATCAGCTTACAGCTGCAAACAGGAAGCCAGGACCTAGTGTGCTTGTTGAGAGGAAGTGACATCTTTGCCCTGCAGGAAGTACAATTAAAAGCATCAACAATCACCCCAGATGCTTTTGTCGATTAGTTTGGTCTGTCCAGCCTCGACTCTCTTGCCTCGACTGCCTCTACTGGTCGAAGAGTCACAAGACACAAGATGACGGAACCTACGAATGTAGCAAATAACACAAAATCTTATAATGACTACTCAATGGAAACCGATTCCTTCAGACACAGAACTTAAGTCCTACGAGGAAGCCTGGGAGCAGGCTGGGGGATTAGATTCCTCTCTCTGGTGAAGGCGAGAGCTAGGAATAGGGACTGGATTCAGACCAGAAGTCAGGGGTCAACCAGCCCCTCAGATGCAGCTCCAATGTCCTCTTGTGGGTTTTGCATCAGTAACCCAGGCATACCAAGGCGTGACCAAGTGCATTGTGGCCGTTCCACACAGTGGGGGAACGTGGAAGAGCGTTTATGTTCAAGCCGTGCGGTACATCCCTGAACTCAACGAACGGAGGGCATAAGTGCAGCAATGGGAAAAGAAAACAAGAAACCAAGGAAACAATGGGGCTGCTCTTCTTATCTCCCCCTACAGGATCTATCAAACATAGTCCGACAGACAGTGGAAAATATAGAACATTAAAACATAAGGCGATCGACCTCAAGACAACTGGTAAGGAGAGAAAGGGTGGTTGGGGTGGGCTGTTCCGAAGAACAATATATTAGGGAATCGGATCACAGATGCGAAAAGGGGCTAAATCAGAAGTTTCAGCGCTACGCGGCATTCCCCCTCATTAGCTTTTTGCGTCGGGATTTGCTCATAGGAAGCTTCAACGAAGGGCTCCGCCAGTCTGTGTTCAAACCAGTGAGTGGTGCTGTGTCTGAAAATGTCATGTCAAGCTAAAGTTTAACCGGATGGATGCTGTATGCCGCTGAGAACCGACACTTTATAATACGCTACAAGAGCCATAGACGGAAGCAAATAAAGAACAAACATAGAAATAAAATCATTAACAGATAGACCCTGCCCCCGAAATTGTGTACATGTGCTACGTGTATCTGTGTGTGTGTGTACAGAAACAAGTGTGTAGATCTAATTGCTTTATTTGAGTGCCGTGTTTACTATCCTGTCAATAGAACTAGGTGTCTGCCTCTATTACTAAGTGTGTGTGTGTGTGTGTGCATACTTGGTGTGGGTCTATGTTAACTGGTGACATAGTGCTTTGCAGAGGGCTGTCCATAGAGCCCATAGAAGTCTGCGTGTCTGTGTGTCTGTGAGGCGTCTATCCAGTCCCTCACTGCCAAACCCTGCATGGACGGACCCCCAGAGGCCAGGCCCGGTGGAGGAGGGTAATCCTGGGCACTGACCCAGGGGAAGGAGCCTGAGCGTGGGTACGGTGGATGGCTGCGGTGGCCTGACACAGACGGGACCCCAGAGCAGTAGCAGTTATCCATTGTACACACCAGGATCTTACGGCTGCCATACTGCGGCAGCACGGCCTGCTGGGAGGAATGGGAGGAGCTACTGCCACCAGGCGGGAAGTGGGAGGAGCCAAACACAGAGCCGGAATGGTGGTTGGTCAGTGAGCTGCTCCCACTTCCCGTTCCGCTGCTCTCGCTGATGTGGGAGGGGCCACAGGGGCCTAGAGGCTGCTGATTGGTAGACTGGCCCTCTCCTGAGGTAGAGCTGGAGCCCAGGTAGGGCTGCTTGCTCAGCGACGAAGAGGAGGAAGAGGAGGAGGAGGAGGAGTCTTTGAAGCCACCGGCGTTGGCTTTCCCTGTGTTCCCGTTTCCATCCGGGAAAGCAGTGGAGTGTTTCCGTTTCTCAGCACCAGAGCCAGAGCTCTGACCACTGGGATACGCAGGGACAGACTGCAGGAAGGTGGAGGGGAGGGTGAGGGGAGCTGGGGGCATGGAGGAGAGGTGGGTGGTGAGGAGAGAGGAGAGAGCAGAGGAAAGAAAGAGATAAGATGGTGGTATGACGGATTGCTGTCATGGCCCCTAAGTCAACAAACACATGTAAACAAGAATCCTGTGGGAGCCCAGTGGAAAAACAATGAAGTTGGGAAAAAATCCACAGATTGTCTAACATGATTCTGGAGTATAGACGGTTTAATGGTTTAGTCCTAGTGTAATGGTAATCAGCTGTGGACCAGATCATAATCATTCAAATGACCTGTAGCCTATGTTGCGTCAGCAAAATATAACTTTGCGGCCCTTCATCACTTCAAACATTGCTATTGTTATTACAGTTACATTAGGCTTGATACATGTACTGTCTGTGTGTACTGTGGCTCAAACCTGTACATGCATTGCTGTAAAAATCAGATTCTTCATCTCCAGGCATGTAACCATCAAAGTATTCCATTGTTCTTAAAATGTTTTATTAGCTGCTGGTAAACAGACGCAAATAGACTGCTAGTCAGCTAACGTTATGCGAGCTACAGTTTTGTAAAAAACAAAGCTGGCTTCCCGGCTGAAGCGAAAAAGTCGCGCCCCCTATAGACAGATTCCTGCACCGCAGTGAAAACAAGGAAGGAGCTGGAAGAGTGCGACTGTCCAAGCACATAACTATTGATTCAATGCTCGGTTTGCAACCATTTTTTCAGGAGAACATGCCGAGACACGCATCAATACACCTTGAACTTCCCGTTTTGAAAAACGACATTTTTTGTATATTTTCAAACGCTTGTCGAGCTTGTCTTCCATTCTAGCCCAGCTAGAGGCTACAGGAAGAAGCCCAATACTGAACTCAATACTAACTTGTGAAATAACGGTGTCCACTGTCTACACGCTAGAATCATGCTAGACAATCTGTGAATAGGCCCTTGGGTCCAAAATAATTGGGTCCAACTTAGTTATCCTTTAAGAATAGAGGAGAGGCCTTCCCATTCTAGGACGGCTACGAGTTTATAGATTGTAGTCGTAGATTTAGTAATGGAAGAGTATAACAGATTTACCTTCCAGCGTTCTTCTCAAGCTTTTCTCTCTCTTTAGGAGCTCCGAGAGGAACAGCTTTGAGTTCAGACTGCCCACTTTGTACGGCGGTAGAGCGCCGCCCACAGAGGCCTGAGACCTGCAAACACACGCAGAGTGAGAACCTTCCACCCAACATGCAGAAACCAACCCAGCTGCACGGTGCCATTATTATCACCGATGTACGTAGATGTGGAAGGAAGCACGCGTACACACACGTACACACACACACACACACACACACACACACACACACTTACCTGTCCATGAGGATCCTGATTGGCTTGGTGTTCTTCATGAAGCTCAGCTCCTCCGCCTTGTTGAAGGCCGTCTGGACCGAGCTGAGCAGCTTCTGGGCCTCGTGCCGCTGCTCCCCCAGGGCCAGCACCTGTGCAGTGTTCTCCTGGAGGAAGCGAGACTGGGCCCGGTCCAGAGCCTCCAGAGTGCGGCCCAGGTCCTCCTCCAGCAGTTGGTGCATCCGCTGGTACTGCACGCGCACCTCCTCCTTCAGCTCACACACCCTGTCCTGTAGCGGGGATGAAATACACATGCATGCACGCGCACGCACACGCACACACAGAGACAGAATTAGTTATACACTGATATAGCAGGATAACAGTATTTCTTGCTGTCTTGTGTGGAACCACAATGACTATTTTTATACAGTGTGTGTGTGTGTGTGTGTGTGTGTGTGTGTGTTCGTGCAACACGTACCTCCACCACACACTTGTCAGAGTCAAGTTTGCAAAGTTGCTCTTCGATGTCCTGCACTCTCTCCTCCACTCGCTCCTGCTGTCTTAGCAGGTTTTGCTATGAGAAAGAAAGAAAGAAAGAAAGAGAAAGAGAAAGAAATAATAAGTCTCCATCCAACGCAACCCCTGTGAGTTGGGGGGAGGGGAGGGGTATGCTGTCATAGCAACCAACAGCTATTCTGTGTTTGCATGAGTGAGTGAGGAATAATGGGAAGGGGGAAGGGGGAGTTAAAAGAGGGAGGGAGAAGAGATGGATAAATGAGCATAAAGAACCTGGGAACCTCCCGTCATTGCTCTCTCTCTCTCACCCCCCAAGTGGACCCTCATCACTGCTCTCCTGCACGCACGCGCGCACACACACACGCGCACACACACACACACACACACCTGTGAGTCATGACAGTGTTGTGACAACAGCCTGCGTTATTTCTGGGACGGTGTGAGCGATAGCAGACGCCGGCCCCAACCAAGCCAGTGAGTATCAGAGTCTCAGCCATGCAGGAGAGGGGAGAGAGGGGAGGATGAATGCCACCACCCTGGGCCTCACACTGAGCCAGGGCACCACCCTGGGCCTCACACTGAGCCAGGGCACGGGGGCTGGAATTCCCCGACCTAAATTTGGCTCGCCATTGGAGTTTATATGTATTTTAATAGTTGATGGGAATGTAAATTATCCTTGCTCAATAAACTATACATAGACCGAGTGGGAAGGTTCAGGTGTGGTACAGTACACTTTTATAACTCCTCTTTGAACTCAAGAGGAGTTAGGATCCAAAAGGCCTCAACATAGTTTGTTTGGGATTGGTCAGAAACAGAACTGTGCTTTCTGGGGGACGGTTGGGTTCCTGTCTCCCTCTGCAGTTCTCTCAGCTATGAGACCTACAGGTCAATAGCCCGAGACCATGTGCACAGCTGCACGATCCACACACACACAATGGGGGGCTGTGCAGAAAGCACAAGCAGAAATATGCGTGTGCGCGCATATTTGTCACACACACACACACACACACACACACACACACACACACACACACACACACACACACACACACAGCAGTGTTAGCAGAATGGCTAGATCTAAGCATGGTGTCTGTGACCTGATTGTGCTGATTGATAGATTTAGGTTCACAATAACAGC
>OMNO01014179.1:0-11584 GCA_900303215.1 Trachyrincus scabrus | reverse complement strand
CCTTATGACCATGGAAACGGCATCTGATATTAAGTAAAACTGGACAGATAATTGGTCTGCCTAGATGCTGTCTTCCGTACTCACACTGTGAGAGGCGGAGTGCATCAGTCTATCAGGAGTACAGCAGTAAATTCACATTTTATACTGCTGATCTACTCTGTGTGTGCTTACACAGACAGAGTGGTGTTGATATGGTGTTGATAGGGTGGTGTTGATATGGTGCCCTCCGCAATATTGTTCACGATCTGGCACAGGGCAGCCGTGGCTACCGATGTTTACTTGGCATGGGGTTAAATGTGTCGAGCAACGCAAAGAAATATAAAAAAACGCGGACGGACGACGGGCCAGGTCTTCCGAGCGGTTATCGGGAGCAGCTGGGATTCTGTTCTGGAAAGGCAGACCAGAGGACACGACGGTCAGCATAGTCAGTAATTCTCACGTCACCTGCCTCTAACGTGAAAACTGGGCTATGGACTGCATCCCACGGCCAAATAGCCTCAATTTGGCTGTAAACTGAAAAACAAATCCAGAACTTGATGGAGGAGAAAAAAGTTGGGTGGAGAGCTGCATGGTTATTTTTTAATGTTTCTAATTGTTTTTTTGCATTTTTTTAGCAACAAAGCTAAGCAAATGCTCAGAACTACTGATCAAATAGACTTCTTTGTTCACGCCATCAAAGTAATGAAAAAGAACGGAAACAAAGAAAATGTCTTGATGAAAAAGGGAAACCCAAACCTTTGCATATGCTTTGGTAAATAGCAGATGCGAAGACGTGGAATGGAACAGATCTCTCTGCTGCTCTCAGAAGCAGGACCGCCCAGCAGGACTTTGGGAAAGATCTAGACTGCTTAATTACAGAGGAGGGAAAGGAATGAGCTTAGAGGTGCTCATCTTTCTTTTCAACTCGACGTTAAAAAAGCACAATCATGTCCCTGCCCGCTTTTACCGGAATCTGCTCTTTTTGTATCACAAAAAGAGAGAAAGAGAAAGAAAACCTTTAAACCCTACATTCTGTGAACACGGGGAGTTTGGTGGTCTCCGGAAATGTCTCACCGCTTCTGTTGTACTTCTGTTGTGTGATGTGGGTGGTAAGGGGCAGTGTCTGCACTTCGTTTTGAATTCCAATTCAGAGGAGATAAATATATTTTTATCATTCCTAAAGCAGTAAACAGACCTATAAAATCTGCGATACAAATCCGCAGCTCATCTTAACCCTGGGCCACCTCCACAGTTTACAGGTTGCCATTACTAGAATAACCATGAACAACCCAGATGTGTGTTCCATGTGTTTACCGCATGGACAGCTGGAGACGTGACACTATACCTGGTGTGCAAACCTCCTTAAAGTGTTGCTGCATCACTGAACCGGCGATGTTCTGTGGACTCAAGTGGGGCACGAGGCTATTGCTGCTGCTGCTGCTGAATACAGACCTCCGCATGACATAACGCGGCCTTCGGGTTGAGTCCAGTTGCTACTAAGTGAACCCCTGGAGCAGCGGGTATGAATTCAAGCATTCAAAAACGCTTTAACGTCCATCGGCTTTTGTTGTCACCGTCAAAAGTCTTTTAAAAGGCTGTCCCAGTCTTCCGCTGGCCGTGACGAGATGCCGCTTCACGCGCATGCGTAGAGATGTCTCGTGAGGACCACAGCAGAAGAAACAGGGAAAATCCCCTGGGAAACTATTAAAAATTAAACATTAATACACCAGAACCATGTGCAGTAGAACTGCCAGCAACAACTTGGAAAGTAAAAGTGCTCTTGGCTCATTTAAACTTTGGAAGCAGTACACATGTCAACCAAGTCAACATTTATACCATCCCATAAAAAACATCCTTGTGACGTTCAAAAAAGTATTTTATTATATTTTATTAGCGCCATAAAGGCAAATCCTTTTTACTGCTCATGGTGATGCTGATTGAGTCTGCCCGGCGCGGCTTAAGGTGAAACGCTCTCTCGGCCATTCCTTTAACACATCACTATCTCCTCCTTTCTCCCCTGCTTGCACACACTGACTCTCTCTCTCTCTCACACACACACACGGAACAACACACACACACACACAAAGCTGGAGGAGGACACGTTGTGGTACAGAGGCGACCGTGTTGGCTAGAAAGTGGACCTTCTGGACGACAATTATTCTAAGTAGTTTCCTCCCATCAGCAAAAGCCATGAGCAGAAGACCCTGGGGTGAGCCAGAGCCTTTCCGCACAGGCAATCGGGGAAATAGCCACTGTCCAATTTATTCGATAAGACGAGTGGAACTCAGACCTGCCAAACGATGAAGTATAGAAAATAAACTAGAGAGAGAGAGAGAGAGAGAGAGAGAGAGAGATATGAGTTGGCTAGCCCAAAACCTCCATCCTCTTGACATTGTACTACCCATGTATGATATTTTTATCCCAAATGCTTCATGGCTGGAAGAATTTTTTTTTAAAAAGGACAGTATGCAGAGGAAGGGACTGCAGTCCGCCCACAGAGGAGTGGGCGGACTGCATTGAAAACATTCTTTAGCCAAGAGACAATGTCCTCATCATGGAGGGCCAACTTGGTCCAACTTGGATTCAGAGATCACCTTCAGTTGGGAACAATCATCTCTATGTCCAGAAGCTTTTAATGTGCTGGTAATTGTAGGTTATATGTGTTGACATTTTTTTGTGAAATACTCATTTCCAGTGGTTACACTGCGTTTTAAACGCTATCTCTGGATACCCTGTAACATTCAGCATTGCACGGTAGCAACAGCCAAGCTGTCAGTGGACTCCCTCCTGGGGAAGTATGCATGTATGTACGTATGTGCATCTCTCTGTATATCCTCTCTGCACCATATGCAGCAGACCAAAGGGTATCGAACAGGCCAGCCCATTGGGATGAGGCCTGACCGTAGCGCGTATTTAGGCTTGGGGGTTAATTATGACATGGAGGTGCTGTGCAGAATCGCTCTCACTTCGTGTTCACCATGAACACTTTATTTCAAAGTTCCGCAATTAGGGTCAGCTCTTTTGATGTTTCTCTCACCACCCTGCCCCTAGGGAACTTCCAAGTACACAAGGGATGACATGAAGGAAGAAGCTGTATCTCTTGAGACGCACACACACACACACACACACACACACACACACACACACACACACACACACACACACACGTATGCATGATGCATATACACGGCCATACACACATGATATCAACACTGAGATTTAACATTTCATGAGTAGCTCAACGTGTTTGGATGACTCGATGTGAACCGAGTCATAACCTAACGACTGGGCTTGCATATTATGTATGAAACTGTTTTTCAACTATACTGAATGAGCTGATGCGGCTTTTCCCAGACTGTGTTGAAAATCGTCGGGCTAAAGAGAAATGAACGAGCCGCTAGAACCGAAGAATATCAAATGTGTAATTCAGTGACTCGCTCTTAAGCAACGAAATTATGTAGCAAGTGACACTACAGTCACATGAAAAGGCAACAAAAAAAGACCAAGGCTGCATTATATGCAAGTGTACATTAAAAATAAATGTAATTGCTGAACACAAGGCTGACCCTATCAACCCTTCAACCACCTCAGACATTTGTATGTATATTATATATTTTAAAAGTCACATTCAAAAAATCTATACAATATAAATAGATATGGTTTTCAATCTGGATTTAATATGAAATGATTTGTATTACCCTGCCGGGAACCTAGAGGTTCACATGTGTGAAGTCTCAGAGGATAATAAAAAAACTTTATTCAAACTAAAAATAATAACAGTAAACACTGACATTACTTCCATTGGTTGAAATCACCAACCCCACACACTCAAAACATTGAGACACCTAAGACATAACACGTGTGAACCACATTTAAGTACAGTTCTTTAAGTATGGCTTAGGCCTATGAGGGTCAGGAGTTCAATGTCTCGCGGGTATAGGTTGCGGTAAAGAAAAATAAATGGTTTCCTTCACTGTACCTGGAGTAATCTCCAGGTACAGTTTAACCCTAATCTCTGACGCACATCGTATCCACATTAATGCACAAGGTAATCTACCATCACTGCACACATGGTTGATTTTTAAAATCCACAATGATCAGAGACACAAAGAGAGTTGTCCTGACACAGCACTGGCAGCAGTCCTCTGAATGATGTCAATTATCCAGCTACACATGGCAGCAATGCTCAGGAGAGAAGTGTATTTGACATAGCACTGGACTCACAAACCTCCGTCTTTCATATGCAAATCTACCTTCATTCCCCCCCAGGCACTGGATTTCCCTCCCTTTACACATACTAGACACTGTAACTGAGAGAGAGAGAGAGCGAGAGAGATAGAAAATCATCCAAGCCAAAGCCATGAATGCGAGGTATCCAACCACCTCCTCGACGATCCAAGGAGAGGCTGTCCTTAAAACGTCATCAAGCACTGGGCTTAGTGCCTCAACAAGTCTGCGTAGTATTCAGCGGGCTCCGTCTGCGTAGTATTCAGCGGGCTCCGTCTGCGTAGTATTCAGCGGGCTCCGTCTGCGTAGTATTCAGCGGGCTCCGTCTGCGTAGTATTCAGCGGGCTCCGTCTGCTCCTCGAACGCAGCGCATTTCAGGCAACTTGACTCAAGATGTTCGTTCAGTTGCGTTTCAAACTACAATCAGACCAAGGAACAGCGTAGCTTTTGCTCCGTTTGCTACCTCATATAAAAGGAACACGCTGATATGCAGTCTCAGTCATCATCCTTTTTACTCAAAACGTATGTGGCTCAATGTACTCATTTGTAATGATCCGTATCTATTTTTATTATTTTTATTATTATAACCTGTATTTAACCAGATGAGACTCATTGAGATTAAATTCAAGAGCGAGCTGGCCAAGAAAGCAGCATAAAACATAAAACATAGGGTTACATCACGGTTACAGAGACGACACATACACCAGCATACAGGAACCTCCATCTCTGTAGTAGAGCGCAGTAAGGAGCCTTGAATGCCATCATGAAATAATAAAAAAAGTCTTGCATTTTGCTGCAATCCTCGTCATTGTGGGCATGTTTACAGACGATTGTGCCGAAAAGGTCGTAATGAGACTAAATTAATTTTTGTGGTGTGTTTATTTGTATTTGTATTCACAACATGTGTACATATTGAAGCTGCCTTGAGGGCAGGAGCAAACCATATTAGCCTCAAATGAAATACACTTTTTGCTAGGTATGATTTACCAAGTGCGAAACCACCGCAATATTGTAGCAGCAATCAATACAGTGATTGTATTTAAGAGCTCCCCATCAAAAAGGCTATTACTCTCTCTGGTACCTCGAGGCATCACATCAAATTGTACTATTAAAAATCAAATGTTTCTATTCCACACTGAAAAAGCTCTTTGGGCACTTGCGTTGGGAGTTGACGAGCCTGCGCCTCCACCTTATTAGCAGAAGGTAGCGACGACTGATGTTCTGCAGTTCACATCATACCGCAGGTAGGTTTAACATTCGTAAGAATGAGTCAAACCTAGACGTTACCACTCCCACTCACCTCTCTCCCACATCTAAAGGAGCAAAATTATTCAGCAGTTGTTCCTCCAATATCGTGAGGAGTGTTTGTCTTTACACAGCCGAAAGCAGCTCAGACGAATCCATAATTCTTTTAGCGTTAACAGCCATTTCCCTAACCTTTAATCCAGGGAGCGGAGACAATGATTCCACACGACATCCATTCCAAGAAGATAAATGTCACGTTGAGGACGTCTGAAGATGAAACATCTCAGTCATCTCACTTACGCTTGAATGTCAAAAAAAACACACAAAAAAACATGGGAGAAATGACTTGAAATGAGGAGGGAAAAACGTGCGTTTCTTTGATTTGTCCCGGGCCAATAATGCGAACGATGAGCGGCCACACACACCACACTGCACAACAGCTGCAAACTAACGGGAGACTTACGCAACGCCGATTGGGTGTAAGCACATAATGCACACCTTCTGGTTGTTGTCGTGGTAACTCCACTTACTTACTCACTTATAGGAGACAAATGCGCCTTGTTACTTTTCCTACACATGAGCACTGTAAGATGTCTTCCCTTTGAACATAGGGGGATATACAGGGTTATATAAGCCATGCCTGTTAAGATGGGCATTCTTTAATTAATAAAAATAAGTATTGGCATTATCATCTACTGTATATCTACACATAATTTCCCATATACATGTGTCATTTATATATACATACTGTATATATGAATATGGGGGAATAAACATCACTTTACAGTAAGTACTACTGCAGACAAGCTATTCATTTTTGGCCGAACAAAGCGTTGCCTTTCGGCCTTCAAACCGAACACAAAAGCATGCTTTCATTCCTCTCCTGCCAAGACATCTCTTATCTCTCATGCTGTTCATATCCCTTCCCTTCTTCCTCATCCTTTTTCACCACTTCAAACTCTCTCTCTCTCTCTAGACTAACTTCAACCAGACAAAGCAGTGGACGAGTAGCTTTACGAGTTTTACGAGTAGCTTGGGGTGGTGGCACCACTTAGAGGACACATACACAAGACTACATAGCACGCTGTGCTCCTTCTTGCGCCTCACGTGGCCACTGAGCAATGGCCTCGGATGGCGTGGCCATCGGTACCGTGCCTGTATATTGACCGAGCCATAACCTTAATGGGGTTTTCATACAGCCCCGGTAAAATAAAAAGCCTCCTACTTCTCTAAAAGACAGCAAATGGAAGAGACAGCGACGGATCCAGTCGTCTTTAATGCACTGGAGTGGCATCCTCCAGTCGTCTTTAATGCACTGGAGCGGCATCTCAGGTCGGCCACACGTAGATCCCGCCGGGATGGGGGGGGCCATCTTGAGACCTCAAAGACAAACAATGCTAGCCGTATAATATTTTTTTGCATTTACATTGCTAGTACTTGTGTATCGATAGGAGATATTCGTCCGGACTTGGAGAGAAACTCAATCGAGAGTGGTAAGATGGAGGGTTCAGAAGATGATTTCAACAAATGTATTTCTACAGTGACCAGTCTACTGCACGAGTTTGATTTTAAACCTCAGAGACTTTGTCTAAGGACCTTGGGTTAGGGTTAGGACGTCTTCCCACCGGCTACGGGAAAAGTCTAGTTTATCAGTGCTGGCCGAGTTTGTGTTCGAGTTCGTTGACCAAGGAGGGATACCGACAATGGGAAGACGATGCTGTCGCTTTAGTTATCAGTCCTTTAATAGCAATTATGGAAGAACAAGTACAATTCCTTAATGGCAAGGGCATACGAGCTGCGGGACATGACGAAGAAACCGACCGTGAGATCACTAATGGGATTCCAGTCGAGACCCATTCTGTGTAACACGCTCCTACTACCCTACCGCATACCCCACTGTCTCGGTATGAACAGACAAAAGAAATGGTACATTGTATTGTGCCATAACTTGAAGTGAACCCAAAGTTCACTCACATCATCTTGAAAAGTTTATCTCCCGATAAATAAACCGGGCCAGTAAACAAAGTAAGACCGTAACTGAATTTGATATTAATATCTCACAAATATGTAAAATACGTGCCTATATGTATTTATTAAGTGGGAAAAGGGGCTGCTTAATATTTATCCTCTGGCCATGAAGACATGAATATTGAATGACTTTAGCACTAATGCTACGTGTTTCGCTACCACACTGGTATGCATAAAGAACATCTGCTGTGTGAGGCCAAAATGTGAGTCGCTCGGCAAGTGGAGCGAAAAACCTCTCGATGTCGAAAGACGAGGTCCGCTTGTAACGCGTGTTGAACTCAAACCACGAACCGAGGAACAGAGGAAGAAGAAAAGTGAGTCAACCTCAAACCGCAGCCCGGGAAATCATTAAGGTGCTGTATTAACATGACCTATAGGGCCCTCCCCCCCGTCCTCCACCCTCACTTCAATATACATACTGCAGGCTCCACTTATCTCCTCCACTCACTCCTCCCCCCCTTCATTCTACTCCTCCACTCCTCTTCCTCCCCTTCTTCTTCTTCCTCGGCAGTCTAATTGCTGCTCTTTTTTTCCCGCCCAAAATAATCCAACCCACCGCACCGCCGGTTAAAGGAGTTGATGAGGAGTCCCTCTCCTCCTCCTCCTCCTCAGCCTCCACCAGCCCTTCGAGCCGAGTGAGCGCTCTCTTGATTGCTGTTGTGTGTGTGTGTGTGTGTGTGTGTGTGTGACTGTGGTGTGTGTGTTGATGGACACCACTCAAGAGTAATCCATCAGCAATCATTTTTCTAGTGGCTTTGCAACAATGGAAGTTTCCCCCACATCTCACTGCTGCCATTTCAAAATAGTATCCAATTTTAGTGTCCATTTTCAAGGCTCGACGATACACTATGATACTGCACAGGAAAAAATAGATAGAATAACCCTCTCTGCCATAGCTAACAAACTTCTCAACATTAATTTGTTACAATGTGTTTCACGATTTTATTTAAAAACAATATTATTTTTCCCTCTAGCCCAATTTTAAAACCACATTGAAATTGAATTATCTTCCTCTCGACCCGGTTTATAAACAGTTAATTTAACAACCAAATAGCCATTTTCCTCAGCCAAATGTGTACAAAGTAAACTGGGTCATTCTTGCCGCTTGCTTTCATCGCCGATACAGGAGGACTCCTTTCATCTCCGATACAAGAACATTCTGGTCCCTGCTCTCTATGGCGTGACATAACAGAAGGTAGGCCCAGGGAAGGAAAAAAAACATCCCATAATCAAAAAGAGAATCAAATACAGCAGAGTCTTTTCTCTTTGTGATTCTAAGTGGAGGAACCTACTGGAACATTTAGCCAACCTGTCAAGATTACTTCTGATATTTGTATCATAGCCTATGAGTTTCCAAAGTTTAGGAAAGTTCATTTTTTTCAGTTTTTCAGTTTTTCAGTTATTGTTTTGAATTTGCTTATTGTTATTAAGGTAAGTGGAAACTATATTTACTTTAGAAAGACTTTTGTGAGCTCAGACGTGTGTGGGGCCTCATGCCAGTGTAATAAATAAGGACATTGCCAGCACGTGTTTAGCCAAGTACAGTGGCGCTTAGCATTCCGCTCTGGCGTTTCCTACTAAAGCCATTTACTACTAAATACTTAAAGCTCAGACCTACATATTTCATTACTCAGACCTCCCAGTTAACCTGCTACACTTTGAAACACATATAGTCTTAAAGGGTAACCCTCTACTGACGCTAAACCTCATGCACCACACAGAATAACGATGCTGACCTGGATAATTACTTTCATCTATTGGGTATAGCGATCACTGTTCTTTCATAGTTAAACAAAATAACTTCACATTTTCCATCAGGTTTCTTTGAGGGGTTAGAAGGGGTTAGAATTCTTAACTGGTGGAGTTGAATGCTATCTTTATTTGTCTTAGCATAACCTTTCACCCTTCACTGTCTGCCTAGCTCAGCTCGGCACCCACAGTTAGTGCTCGGCATCCCGCTAGTGTGTGCCAACAGGGTAGTAGTGTTAACAAAAACAAAAAACGATTTTGGACTTCTCATTTTGAAGCGGCATTGGAGAACTGGGGAGGCCATAGCACTAATTAGCACTGTATCTGAAGCGGACAATCACTAATGTGCATGTAATTAGGAGAGCAAATATTTTGGCATGGCCAATAGAGTTATAACCTTGGCCCTGTGTGAATGTGTATGTGGGAGAGTACTGTAACAGTATGCTTGGCCTAGACTCACTCAGTCCATTCAGGCCATTCCTGTTTACTCACTAAACTAAATTAGCGTTGTTGTGTTTGAGTGGCGGTGCACAAGTGAGATGATTTGTTAGCGGGGGAGGGGCTTGGTGTCAAAACAGCCGAACGAAGCTCTCAATTCTGTCTAGGGTAGGCGGGAGGGAGGGATGGAAGAGGACGGAGGGATGGAGGGAGGGATGGAGTGGAGGAGAAATAGAAGATAAGAGAGCTGATGGGAGGAAGAAGAGGAGAGGAGTTTGGATGGGGAAAGAAGGAGGAGAAGAATAGACGTGTGTGGGAAAGCAAGAGCAGGGGAGAGAGAGACATGAAGAGACAGACAGAGAGAGAGAGAGAGATGGCAGACAGATATGGTGAAGAGTGGGATGGGGAGCGATGAGCATCAGCCAGCCATATATCACTGAACCTTTTTAGTTTTGTCTGGCGTTTGCCAGCAAAGTGGTGTAATCCATTTAAAATAAGTGTGTGTGTGTGTGACTGCTGACAGAGAGAGAGAGAGATCAGGGAAGTAAAGGTGATTAATTTATCAAAGTCCCATCTAGGGTTTTATAACGCTGCAGGGCTTGGTATTAGTATTCAAGCAAAAGCTCATCAAGTTTCATTCAATAATAATAATTAAAAATGTACGAATACATCAAACGCAAAATGGCATTCAGAGCACAAGGTACTTCAGTATGAATATGATGTATTTCCACATAAAGCAGGGTATTAGCATGGGGCAAACATATGAGGAATGGGATTTGATCATTTAGGAATCAATTGCATCTTGCGAAAGTGACAAAACATATGTATCATCAATAGTATCAATATATCATCAATATATCATCAATAGTATCAATGTATCATCAATATATCATCAATAGTATCAATATATCATCAATAGTATCAACGACTCCTGATGTTATGATATTATGAGATATAATGACACAACGACTCCTGATGTTATGATATTATGAGATATAATTACACAACAAATCCTGCCAGTGTAGACACATTAATATCATATTCTATTTTTTAATCGAACTTACCATGAGTGCATACGTTCTTGGCATGGGTGGCTGCCAGTGGGAATCGAACCCCTAACCCAACGCCATGCTCTACTTAGCCAGCACCACATTCACAAAACGTTGCTGTGTTTCAATACACAAACAGCTTAGTTTCACCCTTGTTTCTGTTTTACAACCGGTGTTGTTTGTTTTCTGTGTTATCGGCAGTAGTATAAGAGGAACCCTCTTATCGCACAATGCTACTATGACTATTGAAAAGCCCCTTTCAAAAAAGCACAGTTTCGCCTCACTGTCTCGAATGCACCGTGGAAGGGGGTGTATATTTTAAATCACACACATCCCTGAGGCAGCTCACCAAGTTTGCTCGAAGTGGATGTAATCGTGACTGACCCCGATGATGGAAACGTTTGCTGCTCATTAAACTGTAAAATACCAGCCAGTGTAGGAGATAATAAATCTAAGAGGGGAATATGAAACTGAGACAGGAAAAAATAGAAAATCCGCCAAGGCCACCATGGCAATGAAAGTGGGTTGGGGAGAGGCCAGACCAGAATTTTAATAGATTCTGCAGCCCTCAAATCAGACAGGTACATGTGTGTCTATATACGCACAGCTGCACACAAACCGTTATGTCGTTATGCGTGCATAAATAGCACTTAACAAATAGCCTTCTTGCCCCGTCAAAAATAACAGAGTTGAGCTGGTTTAACCTTTTGGCATTTTGATTTCTGCACAGTTAGCATTAAAAATGCAATAATTACACCTCAGCAACAGTGAAATTAGAATATATACCTCTCTGCTTTGTTTCTCTTTCTTTGAAAGCTCAAGCATAAAGTAGCTGAGCAACTAATGGAACTAACTGAAACTGTGTTTAG
>OMNO01014175.1:0-11767 GCA_900303215.1 Trachyrincus scabrus | reverse complement strand
CCATCACCTGGAACTGACACTCTCTGTCTGATGACAAATAATTAGGATAATGTAAAAAAGAATGTAACCTAGGCATGTTTGTGTTGCCAACATGATGTTATTTTCCACCCTCTGGTGGCCACGGTCGAGGAAGATAACAGAACTCTGTTTATAGTACCAAAGGTTGGTACTAACACACTGGTATGTTTAACATGCCCATTACAATCTAATAAAACATTGTTTTCTGGATATGTGACGCTCGCCTTTTGCTATTTGATTGGCCCAAGCCTGACATTGGATTGATAGTGATTGGAATAGGAGTCCTCAGCGATCCCAAAGCAAAATGTAAAACATTTGGCAATGTTTTAGCAATGAGTATTTAGGAATTAAATACATATTAAATTGAGAAATAATTTCTCAAACAAATATGATTCATATTTTACATGTAAAAAGTGTATTTTGTTCAATCTTGAGAAATAAAAAATGTACAACCAAAAAAACATTGTATGGCATTTATGGTGGTCTCAGATTAGAAGTGTTCGACTGCCCCTTACGTTGATCTGGCTACCAACAGTCAGTCAGCACTTTCAAGTGACAAGTTTATACAGATGTGGCAGTTAGCCCTGCCACACGCCAGGACCAGGACACCGGTAGATGTTATGTAGACACCAGTTTATTGGATTGTTGGCAAGATGTTACAGCCAGAGCAGGTGTTACATGATGTCAGAGCTCTCCCCGAGATATATTGCAGAATATTGTGTCGGGCAAGGTCAGAGTAACAGTGTAGAAATATTGCCGTTTCCCATATAGGCTATACATTAATTTTGCATCTTAAATTTGTAAAATCAAATAAATGTAATGTAGCCTACATAGGGCTAATGTGTAAGAACGATTGAATAATGTGTACTATTAAGTATAAGTGTAGTATTAAAAATATGATTGTGTTGTGAATCACGAAATTAACTCAACTTAAATGTTTATTGTCTCTTGGGTTTAGCAGAACTGCCTCCAACCTTGGAGTTTGAATTGTATGTGGGCGAGAAGAGCATGGTAAAGAGCAACATCAAGGGAATGAGCAGATAAGGGGCATATATAGACACCAGGGTCCATCGTTCCGTCCAGGTCTGAGGGCCGGCGTGGGGCTTCAGGGGGAAGGGGTAGAACAGCACATGCGCCACAATGGGAACCAATGTGGTAGCCACGTGTGTAGAATATATGATGGCCGGAGTTCTGATCCATTTGCATCCACCTGGAAATGAACAAAAAGTACTTTTTAGGGGCAACAGAGCTGTTTATAGATAGCGCTGTATGTTCGAAGAGATTATGCTCCACTAGATGTCTCCATTGAGTAGCCTAGCCTCCTACAAAAGTCCCTAGATGTTCCGTTTCTATGAAGATTTGCACAAAACGCGATTTTGCGTTACTAACCTTTAAAGAAAGCATATGCGGCAACGGGGAAGAAGGGCATTTGGACCATAGCTTCGCATAGGATGAATGACTTGAACCAGATCGGCGGATCCAACACCATTGGATCTTTGAACTCTTCTGCATACCACCCGAGAAGATCTTTAAGCTGTCGGAACGAGTGTATTATTAATATGAGTGACTAAGATGTTTGACAATATGTAAAATTCCTAAAACTATTATTGCAGTACACTGCATTACTAGGCTTCTCACACCAGCAACGTAGCCTAATCAATTTCACACTTACCGAATTCGGATACACGTAATCAGGTAGCAGAGCCTGTAAATCAATAAATAGTGTAATGGGAATATGAGACGCAAAATAGAAGAAAAATATTAATTCGAATATTCGAATACCCATGATTGCACACTGGTACAATGCTACAAATAAACAGGCAGTATGTGGTGGATATAATCGGAGACGCCTTTCTTGTGTCGTAGAAACGCGTGAAACGCCAGGTCTCAGCCGATTGGCCATTGTCTTAAACGGGGGCGTGTCTGAACTATGTAACGAGTTGCCTCAATCAGATCAAAATAAGAAATCCAAACCAACCCGTTAATTACTGTTGTGGTCTGCTTTTTGGTTCTGAAGAAGACATTAAGTAAAGTTAATTGCCCCTACAGCCTTGCACATGCTAGCCTATGTCCCCATATAGCGTTTGTATACCATGTTTTTCTTTTTAAAGTGATATCCTAAATGTTCCCGTGAAGGAAAGTCAGTAGGTCTAAGCAAATACAAATCATCAACAGACAGGGCCGTTTCATTTCCTCAGCAGAATTTAATTTGTTACCATGGAATTTGTTACAGATCAATAGTATCACTCCATATACAACTACAAGTACAGTATTTTGTACAGTTCATATTCAAATACATAGGTTTTTAATTGGCTAATTTACAAACACTTTGTATGTACATGTTCAATATCAGTGCAATGCCACTTTCTTTCCAACAACCCCCTTACAAAAAATATTTAAATTAATACATCTTTCAGAAGCAAAGGAAATTAACTTAAATAAAACAAGATTACAGACAATAGATTTAGGTTCAGTAGTAGACTGCATTGTAGCCAGTGCTTCAAACTCTTCTCATTTTAGTTTGTTTTGGCAGATAGGGACAATGATAGAAATAAACAACCTCTGTTGTATTATTTTAGTGTTTTCAGTCGATCTACAAGTCCAAATTGTAACTTTATGTTTTTCTTTTGCTGAATATAGAATCTCACTGGGAGTGTTCCTCAATTCCCAGATTTTGGGAAAATTGAACACAATATTAAATAATTTGTCAGCATTTCTGCCAATCCAAAAGTTTTCAGTGAGCATTTAAAATAATTTACAGGGCACATTCACTGTAAAATCATTCTTGATAGACAGTTATTTCACCTTCAAAAACCAAGCTAAGCAACATTGGTATCGTCAAGACAATAAGCCTAAATTAAAATGTTCCCTTTGAGCCACATGACACAAACCTTACCTAGTAGAGATATTTTGGACAGCAAGACAAATTTGCGTGATACAATGGAGAAGTAAAGACAAACAACAAGGCGAGGACATTACACCATCAGCGGCACACAACATTTGTTCGACAAACATGTTCTCAACAAGGAGGAAAACAAGCTTACATTTCACCAGTCCTGCCATCATCCAACACTGCCCTCTTGACAATAAATACAGCAGCTAAACACATTAGATTGGCGTGTGGGAGGCAAGACAGAAAAGTGATCCCTTGCTCATTTTTGACAGCCAGAATTCAGCTTCAACAAAGCCAACAAACGTATAAAACCAAGTGATGATTTAAGGGTTGGTATTGACTGCTATATGTGACTGGACATTTTGATCCAACGATTGAGACTGAATCTCTCAGAAGAGCTTTTGAAACTTCTATGGTGTAATGATACAAAGACTCCCTCACAACTGCCAGTGGTGGACCGAAGAGAAATGTTCGAGTGAGGTGGAAATCTGTAAATAACATGTAAACACAATCAAATATCAAATGATGCATGTGTGTATGAATAACCAATCTCTCCAAAATATAAACCAGAAACGGGTGCCGGGGAAAGTGCAAATCATAACAATCCAAAACACAGCTGGTTGGGGAATAATTCATCCATTAAAAGCATCAGACAATACAAAATACAAATATTTTTGCTACCAAGTAATTCACCTTCAGCAATAAATATTTGTTAAATATTGGTATTGTTTGATAATGGCATTCACCTAGATACTGGGGTGACCTTTATAGCTGTCACAATGGAACCAACAATCATTTACTATTCTCTATTATAGCCAATATAACCACTGGGCTAGGGCAAATGTATATGCTCCTTAGATATCCAGCACAACACCTTGACTTGAGTAAAAATTGAAAGGTGTACTGCATAAAAATAATAATTAAATGAGTCTAATGTTAGTTGTCTTGGGACACTGGGCATCGGCTCCTAACACAAACCCCATATAGACATGTCATTTGGCGAGTGGCTTGGCTATATGCAGTCAAACTAAATCAAGAGTAGCCAAACACAAAAAGGGCTGGGGAATCATTATTATCACTGAATCCAGGTCACTGGGCTTCTGATTAGGGCCAAGTCATGTCATTTGCAATTGTGCATCGTATGTCTGGTTTGGCTTATCATGTGGTTGATATTTAAACCCCATCCTGTCCCATACCTCGGCAGTGTCTCTCAATAGAGTGGCACTAAATTAATACTATTCAAAGGATCTTCTGAGCACAGCATTATTGTAAAACTACCTGGACAAGTTGAGAAATGCGGAGGGGGTGAAAGGTTGCCCTCATAAGTGAATGGCAACGTTAACTACTTGGAGACAACGCAGCAATGTGCTCTGATGACCGAAACGTCGTTCTCGCTGCGACGGCATATGAAGCAGCGCTGCCTTCACAATATGGCATCATGAGGGCAGAATATTGAACTAACCCTGATAGGTGATGGGAGCATACTGTACGACATAAAGTATGATTTCAATAAGCTTTAAGTTATCAACTCTTTAAGAAAATAATTTCTATAGAAAATCATGAAATGGCTGAATATGGGGAAAATAAAGGGAAAAGAACCGAAATGGATGGGTCATTTTTGAAACTGCCTTCTGAAATGGTACACTTATGGCACCGGTCCAGCCAGCTCTAAAGTTGCTAAAGAAAAGTCAAGAGTCTATCGTTGGATAATTTTTGGGATACACTTGTCAATTGCACAAAGCACTAAGTATTTGGCAGTTGTACGATTAAATGTTTTAAAAAGAGGCAAACTTTGTCCAATTGGTTTGTCCAATAACGGATCTATTTTTGACTGTAATGAACTTCAAAGGATGCATGTATTTGGTAATTACATGCTACAAATGTGGTAATACTGTCACAAACTGCAACTAGATGATGGTTGGCCGATGAACTGCAAATATCGATGAGGTAGCATATGATCTTTTGTCCTAGTGACTCTAGCTACAGCAGAGAGCATTTGGAGGAAAACATTTCAAGCGTTTTCAAGACGGTATCCAATATTAATGTTAACTTACACTAGATACATCATTTCAATGTTGTTGTTGTGAACATACTTTGAAAGTACCACGCTGTGTGCATGAATAGATTACCTCTTGCTCTTCGTCCGGATGGCAAAGTGTTTAATGCACAGGAAACAGCATTAGTTCATGTGTTGGCCATACTGACAGATTCAGAAATGGGTTGGTATGCAAGTATGTTATATGCTTGGCGTTGATTGCCTGTTTGAAATGAAATGGATTTCTTGTATTGTTGGGTTCAGTAAAGTGCACCAGTTCAGTGCTTTCACTGGGGATACAAACGTTTACTATAAATTCTCTTTTTTTCATCCCCAAGTGCTGTAGCGCATCCTCAAACTAAAGCATCCATTGCTCCATGCCGCTTCACCCCAATATGTTTAGTTTGTTTTGCAGTTTGAGATTTCTTTCTCTACTCATACACTGGCCAGTGAGTTGAGGGGGTAAATCATAATGATGGATCTGGCACATTGCAGTGGGCAATGGAAGACTACTGTGTGATCACTGGAGTACACAGTATTTTTTGTAGTCCGACTCAAAGTCCTCGTCCATGCTACTGGTGTCAGCCATCTTCTTGCCATCAGTCTTTGGCAGAAACTGGGAATAGTCCACCCCCTGTTGCTCGTAGAAGAGGATGTAGGCGGAGTCTGCATCAATCTCCTCCGAGTGCAATTCCTGGAAGGGCAAAGGGCACAATATTGAGTCTCCTTGTGGAAAGAAGGCACAGACAGCTACATCGTATACATTTTGATACCAGCTCCCACTGGAAAGCTAAGCCATGAATGGGATATACAATAAAAAAACAGACAGAGAGGGTAGAGTTTTTTACCTTACAGCTGCTGTCGTTATAACAGTACCACTTCCTGTTCGGGTTTTTGGCGTAGGTTACATAGTGGCCACCTCCCATTATTCCAGAATGGCACTGGGGAAGACAAGAAAAACAATACGTTACGAACTACAAGTAAGAATTAAATTACCACAATTATAAAAATGCAGTATCGATTTACTAGTTTATTCATAAAACACCCCACTATTGTATTACAAAGCAGCAATACGATACAACACTGTCCCCTACAACCTGAAGGGGACAGTGGGTAGAGATGACCAACTTTCAACTTTTCTAGGTATTCATAAAATAAATACAATTATTGCCGTTTTTGAGAATTGATGCACTATGTATCTACATTTTCTCAAATCCTTAATGACTTGCGTCCCGAATGACTTGCATGGTGTACTGGTGATGGTGCGGAGGACACTTACTGATATTGCATAGAGGTTGTACATGGCCTCCAGTGCTCCGTCCCCCTGCTGCAGCAGGGAGCTCTCAGAGTCCACGTTGCTCTCCGTGCTGCAGTCCTCCAGCTCCAGTGTGCTCTCCCCGCCCTCGCCGTTCACCAGCGTCACGTCGCAGTGGCTGCCGGACGCCTCTGTGGCGGATGATGACTCTGTAGCGACCCCCACGTCACTGCAGGGCCCTGGGTAAGGACTAGCCTCTAAACCTGACCCCACCGCAGGGATGCACTCCGCCTTGTCCTCCGGGGCCTCGGGGTTGGCCGTGGCCCCCTCCTTCGAGCTCTGAACGTCTAGGTTCTCCTTGCTGTTGGAGAGGCGGTGCCGGCCGCCCAGCTGGGGGAGACGTAGCCGGCCTTGTTTGCGGCAAGCGCTGCCGGTCCTGGGGCTGCCGGAGGGGCTGCTGGTTCTGCTGAGCGAGGGGGCGGACTTCCTGTCTGAGGCGGGTGAGGCTGTGGGGAGGGGTAACATGGAGGGGGGGTTAGGGGAGGTAAAGCTAGCCCCATATTCATTGCGAAACCCAAAAGTGAATATCAGGATTCTCACATGGATAAGGTAAAGGAGGCTGGTCTTGAACAGCAACAGACAAATATAGACTTCTGATCTGCTGCCATCTATAGGTTAAAACAATAATCTATCTAATGATTAAAACAGGCTAGCCTGGTCTCTGTATGCTGCCATCTATAGGTTAAAACAATAATCTATCTAATGATTAAAACAGGCTAGCCTGGTCTCTGTATAAAGATTGGAAGTATGAAAACATGAATGAAACATTTTGAATAGCAACTAAAATGGAAAGGTTTCAAAGTCTTATTAGCTGTGTGGATGCATAACTAGAGTTGTCCTGATCCTGGATATATATATCAAGACATATATACCAAGACATATAGAAATCAATGTGTTGATGCATGTTAATGGCATTGCCATCTGTACATTTCTATTCATAAGCCACATGTGATTGGGATGCTGATCTTACTTATTATACAGCTATGTTTATCATGCACAGTGTAGCCAAAGTGAGCTGTTTCTGTCCACTGAGTGGGATTGCATTCTCGCTGCAAACAAACTGTTCCCGGGTGCGCTTGTTTTGGTCCACACCCGAGTCCAACTGCTGTGTTCATATATGCCGAAACGAACCGAACTAGGGAGGTAAACGCAGCAGGTTTGGGATCTATAGTGAAAATGCCCTTAATAGAGTGGTGGTGGTGCCTGTGACAGACCTTTAGGGAGGTTGCAGAAGCCAGCCGGGGCAGAGATGGAGGAGAGGTTGTCCTCCCCCAGCCTCAGAAGCTCCTCCCCCTCGCTGCGGGAGTGGAGGCTGTGCTGCTGCACCAGGTCCCGCGGGGCCAGGAATGCGCTGGGATCAAAACTCTCCCGGGGAAACTTGACGATCTTCTGGGACTTGATCCAGCGGCCATTGACGAACTGGAAGCGCTTCAGGTGAACAATCTGGAGCAGAAAAGCGGTGTATTTTTTTTTTTTTACAAGCGCTGACTTGCACTAAGATACATCATCTTAGTGCAAAACACTTTGAGAGGCTACCGCAAGATTTAACTTTCTTTATATTCCCCTGAATTGCACTGAATTTAACTCCTTGGTGTAATCTATGAGTAAACGAGTCAATGTGCCATACCTACTGGCTGGCATTCTTATCTTTAGCCATATGAACATTGCACAGAATGATTGTAATCCATCAGCGTTTGACTTTATTGCTGGTAGTCTTGATGTTGGACAACACTGAAGTGATGCCATTGAGATATTTAAGGAAAATGCAGGAACACAAAGTCGACAATGTTAGGCTGCTCAGATCCTTGAGCATAGCCATACACCCAAAATATAACCATCACTAACGTTACACCTAAACATAACCCTCTGTAACCCAAGACCTAAACATACATGTTTGTAACATATACCTTAGCTTTACTATGCCCAACATATACATATATGAAATAAATGATTGAACATTACATACAAAATGTACTATTATCCAATTGGCTTCATTACAAGAATTGTTTTTTGTTAGAAAGTGTTAGTAGAAAGTGTTGCACACTCTGGCTCCGTATGGAGCCTTTCAGCACCTCACTACAACCCTTGGTGTGTGTTACTTTTATTAAAAAACCAATCAGATGTGTAATGAATTCACTGCTGTGCATCTGCACGACAATGGATTCACACTTTAACATTTCCAAAATGTCCCCTTCATATAGTCACCCCACTCCTTTTTGCATTTATACAATAGCTGTGATTTTTCAGTACTACATATTCACTTCTGAACAACTTGTATTTACGGTGGAAATGGTTTAGTGCGATCTCTGTGTGCCAACGTGAACGCTATATAGAGCAGTACATGGTTCCACTGACCAGTATGGGAGGCAGCCTCCAGAGGTCCAGCTTCTTGGTGGCCAGCCGGTGGGTCTTGCACTTGGAGCAGTAGTAGAGCTCATCCTCTCCCAGCTCCTCTTCACCGGTGAAGGCCTTCAGGCAGCTGTCCAGGCTGATGGGCTCTGCCTGGGCCCGTCGAGACTGTTCCACGCTGCAGTGCTCCTCCACTATCTACAGGGGGAGCGATCAGTGTGTCAGATACAAAACACATGCGGCATTTTAGAGACTGGAGTTCTTGCCAGTTTTTGCCTTAAGAATGCCATAGGCAGTGTTGTGCAAGTTCACACTTCACAAGAGCTAGCTCAAAGTTCAGTTCACACAGATTAAAAATAAATAAATAAATTTAACTAGTTCACGTTCATTTCTTCCGTTTTTTTGAATTATATTCTATTGTTTTTCAGTAGAAGCTCCTCCTACCCATCCCCCCCTGCCCCCAATCATTGCCACTGCCCACCTCCCAAACTAAATGAATTACTGTATACTACTATAAAATCAAGATTTCACATCGGATGCTTCACTCCATGTGTCGTTTCAACTGTCGTTGTTGATGTGGCTGACGTTCGCACTTGTTTCTTCAATGCCGCTCTTTTAGCGTGTTCATGCACAACACTGGCCATAGGAATGAAAGAGATCTTTGGAATATCACAGAATATATGTCACTATTATCCATAGCCTTCACAAGAGACACAATAGGCATTATAAATATGTGCACCGTCTTTGCAGTGTCACTCAGAGGTCAATTAGGTCAAACACTGCCCAACACATAGGCCTATCATTTTTCAAACCTCCATCGTTTTGATGGATCAACTGAGACCCTAATTTGAGATATTAGTTGGGTTCCATCAATTAAATTCCCATGTGAAGCATATGTGTAGTTATTGCTTGAGACAGCTGTTCCTTGTCCTAACAAAGAAACAAAACCAAAGCAAATACATGAAGGAAAATTGGCTGCATCTGTCAGAAAAACATCTATGCAGGCCAAAAACTAATCGAGCCATAAATATCTCAAATGTATTCAACGTTTTGTGAGGTTGTGAAAATGAATGTTATTAAATCCGTAAACACGCACTGTGGAGCACATAAATGGCACATTGACAAGACGCGGATGGCAACGCTACAGCGTTTTCAGTGGTGTCCTGGTGTTACATAACTGCCAATCTGAGTTTAGTTTTAAATTAAACTGTTATACGACCGGCCAGTCGAATCTGCCAGCCTCAATTGCCCTCCTTGCGACCCCCAGGTTAAGAACCGCTACTCAAGATAGTTTTTAAATCGTATTGGGAAATTGTCTGTGGTCAGTTCATAGTTGAGGACCTCTGTCGCCTGCAAGCACTTCACATGAAGAACAAAAAACATCAAACCTCTCTTCATTAGTCATGTAATGGTGTAATACGCTAACCCTTGCTGCTAATTATCTTTTCTCTTTCAGAAACAGCACTTTACATTCAGTGACAAATCCAAAGAATGCTTTTTGACCTGCAAGAGTAGGAGGAAGTTCTGTACTAACCAGAACTATAAATATCCTAGAGGCAATGCATTAACCCGGGGGTTCTCAAACCTTCTTCGTACAGTGGACCGGATCTTTATCACGCAACTGTTGCATGAGAAAGAGGAGGGTGGGCGCGATTACAGGCATTGACGGCATCATGTTGTTAACATTTACTTGTATATTCACATTCATGTGTTACATTTATACATTTTTATGCTTTAACTGTTTTAGCCGTTTAGTTTTGTGCTTGATCCAAGTGAAATGCAGGAATTTCATTCACCTTACTTTTCTTTGCTCTCACAGCCCCAGTGAGCACTGCATTAGCACCTAGATATTTATTGTGTGCATGCGCAGGTCAGATGCCTACACCAGCAAAGTCACCTGTGACCTGGGCGACAGGTCACAGGTGACGGCTCCACGAGTGACGGCTCCTTTAGTGATGGCATGTACAAATGACCTGTCTTCCCTGTAAATATGGCAGTAGATGGGCCCTCAAGGAGGAGTAGAAACCGAGTGAGCTGTGTCAAAGGACCTTTTGACGGCACAGGTTTTTACAGTGTTTTTTCTGTTTGTTATTTAAAGCTACCTACCCTCTCCTGGGATGTCTGGTAGCGAAGGTGCAATGCAGTGGGGTCCCAGTCCACGGCGATGTAGGCATTACCCACAGAGGCCCTGTCGTCTGTACACTCTATGGCGCAGCCCCGACAGAACCTGAAGAAAAGACAAACTGTTATGATGGGCATTAAGGCACATCATAACCATCACCATTTGGTTTGCCCTTAGTTTTTCAACCAGACCATGACAAAACACCGGTGTGCTGCCCTCAAAGTCACCTGACATAAATGCTGGCTCTGGAACCTTTGCATGGCCCAATAGGTTTATAATGACATTGAACATTAAACTAATCAAAACTTCAACAGAGTTCCTCGACATAACTAAAGTAGTAGTAGGAGGGAAGATGAGAGATGCCTCACCTGTACCACGGACACCAGGCACAGGAGATGCCATCCTTGCCGACCACCCGGAGCGTGAAGGGGTACTGGTAGCCCATGCTGTCATCACTTCAGGTAAAAAGGAAATGAACAAATGTTATAAAAGGGATGTCACTATTTTACAACTCTAATGTCTTTACAGAGCCATTCATATAATTTCTGAGGCCATGTAAAGTAAACTGACGGGTTATATCAATTCAGAATTGTGAATTTCTGTGTAGTTTGGGCCACTTCTGTTGGTGTATTATTCTTTAGTGAATTATTGCTTACCACTGCCCAACATTTAATTTGAGTATCTTGTAGCTCTGGTCATTTTGGATGTATTCTTTTATGATATAAATTGTATTATATAAATGTAAGCTGGATGACAGACTGTGAACAAACAAACACCATCTCCATGAGGTTAGACTTGTATAATGAGAAAGTAAAGCTCCAGTAATGGTAGGTTGGTGCTTGTTTGTGTGTGTGGCTGCTGACCAGTCCTGGGCATGGTTGCTGGCCTCCTGCGGTGGCAGCGGGCTGGCCAGCCTGGACACCTGGATCCACACGGCGTCATACAGGTCCTTCCTACTGGTGTGCACGGTGCACGGCACGATGAGCGGCATGCCGAACAGGCTGGGTCGATTCTTCTGAGATGACAGGAAGTACA
>OMNO01014146.1:4871-15549 GCA_900303215.1 Trachyrincus scabrus | reverse complement strand
ATGCGTTGCACTGCCCACACACACACACACACACACACACACACACACACACACACACACACACACACACACACACACACACACACACACACACACACACACACAGAGACACACACACACACACACACACACACACACACACCTAACCTTGTTGTAGAAATGAGATTTCATCCATTTTAGGGGTTTCAAATTACAGTTTCAGTTTTGTTGTTAGTGCTCAACAAAATAAGTATTTTGAGTTAAATATCAACCTTGTTCAGCCTCACATGCCAAAGTGATTTGATGTAGGCATGTGGCCTTAGCCTTTTGCCTGTGTGGGCTGACTAATTCATTCAAGTGATATGAGTTGTCATTTCACATTTAGAAACAATACTTTTTTGCTCTATTATATTGTAAATGTACCCAGGCATGAGTGGCTTTTAAAAAATGTTTTTATGATCTTAGTTCAAATAATAAATTTTTTTGACATGGCATTTTGTATGCTTTTAGTTGTGCCCCTTTCCACAATGAATATTCATCCACCAACTTGGCTGTTTGTGTCTAATGGATAACTCTGTGATAACATGTCTGCAACATGTTTGATTGACAATGCATTTATTAATTACTACTTGCGATGGTATTGTTTTTATCATTGCTATATACAAGCAAATATGCAAAACCCATCTAAAATAGAAGAATGTTGACATCAATATATTTCAGCTGCCATTACATTGAATCTGTTGTTCTGCAGAATGCTAGTTTTTATATACTGTAACTAGGGACCCATTCACATATTTGCATGGCTCCTGGAGAGCGAATGCAGAGCTGGAGGGAGGCCTCTACAGTTTGGTTGTTGGGTTGCTTAGCTTGTGTCATCACAGTGCAAGACAGCACCGGACTGCAACTGCCTGCTATAGGCACATTCATTATTATTGCTCTCCATAAGGATTATAAATTTCTGTATACACGTATTTGTTCATTAGATGAATCGCGTTTACTGAATGAGGTCGAGGAGTGCTAGTCTTTTTGCTAAGCGATAAGGAGATGAGGCTAGGTTGCTACCTTGTTTATTGTTTGAATTGTATGTATAACCTCTGCCCTACTGGCATCCTAGCCCCACTATTCTGAATTTTAATGTGTTTTGGTTTCTCTGGGCTTGCATCATAAAATCTGTTTGATTTTCATTTTATATTTTAGTGGATCGGTTATTCTGCATGAGGCTATGAATGTTGAGAGTGCAGCTTTCTCTGTTTGAGAGGTCATCAGAGGTAAAGTCACATGTCCTCCGTCACATGCTGCCTCTTATAAAAGCACACGCTCGTCATTCTCTCATTCTCTTCACTTTCAATGACTCGCTGTGTTTCACACAGACAAGAATTCAACACCGACAACAGAGCTACTATGTCGGGGTACCATTGGGATTCTGAGAAAACGGCAATTACAACGTTACTTATTTGAGGAAAATTAAAGACAACAATGGCTGATTTGTTTGCCTGCCCAGTAAGCACATAGTTCTAACCAGCAGAATGTTCTAACCAACGCAAATAAAGTCCCATCTTCCATGCAATTTACTTTAAGTCATTCAGCTGATCTGCTGCTCTGGTCAGCAGAATCCATCTTTATAATCGATTGAATTATCATACTTTTCCTTACAACGTCCGTTTTAAGCCAACACAGGGGAGTTTTTCAGTGGGGAGGGAGGAACCAGACATGCCAGATGTTTTAAAAAGCAAAAGTATGATGGAAGAATGTGAAGAGGAATTCTGTGTTCTCTATTCTCTTTGTTGCAATGTCTCTTACGAGAGCCATGGAGGTGTATACAGCACAGAAGTGTCTGTCCACAAGTATCATCGAGCACTAGATAGATGACCATTTTAAGCAGGATAAGTCATTCTTAATTAGGTGTAATTGAGTTAGTTTGTCAGTTAATTGTTAATTGTTAATTGTTTGTTCCCAGAGAAAGCTGGAACTCAGTGGGCATAAAATAAACCCAGGAGATACAGTGATCACATGGTCGGCGTAACTCAAAATACTGTCTCATTTATTTCACATCTCTTCCCAGCATTCATTTGGATTCAAATTCAATTGAAACTTATTCAGAATACTAATAGTTCAAATATATTATATCTATTTTCCCTTTGTTTGCCTGAATGCAACTGCTGCTTCTGTGACAGCCATATTGAATTGCAGCAAACTACAGAACACATTTACACAATTACGCGTACTTTCTCGGGAAGTCAAGCAATTTCCATTACGTTAATATAAAACACTTTTATAGTCAAAAGACTATGCTAATCCGCAGCAGTATTGCACTGCTCTCCCATTTGCCCTCGTTAATAAGTCATAAATCATAAAATGTCATTAGAATGGAGGAAAAAACAAACCTTTATATGGCGTGTCAAACCTTGACTATATAATGTGACAGGTTTTGCCTGGGCCACGTTGCACGGGAGACCCACTCTAACTATAAAAGGGAAACATCAACAGAATGGTTCCCCTGCCTCATACATACATTGATCTCCTCTGTATTGCTCATGGGGAGATGAGTTCTTACTTGGACTTCTCAGACAGTGGGGTAATTGCATTGCTCTGACTTTGGCGGAGCTAATTTGCCAGGTAATTTGAAGCGAGCAGGATAAATTGCCCACGCTCTCCCAGGTCATCTGTTCCCTGGAATAATGGCAACCACTAACCTTGTGAGCATAACGGAGCGAGGTGGAACCAGCCACTCCGGTTGGTTTGTATAAGCCTGAGTGTCAAGAGCTTTGCAAAGCAGACTTACAGAACAGACAACTGGGGAGAGGTTTACAGTACACATGCATACTGTACATGGCTAAAGACTCCAAAGATCAGTAAATGATCGCTCATGGCATATCTGGGATACCTGTGGGTGATGTTTATGTATTTCCCTCTAACTACATTGGTAAAGAGTACAATACATGCATACAAATTAACATGGACATACTGTACGTCCAGGTATGACAATGTAAAATGAAGATGGATCGTTTCTTGTGAAGGATGATGTAGCATACGCGCTTGCTCTCATGGGAACTATAGCAACCGCTGGGTGGGGCTTTTTGGGCAGGTGTCTGGGAGGACGTGGGAGTCTTTGGATTATGGGGGTTGAGCAGCGAGCAGCTAGTGCGAGTCGTGAGTGTAAAAGAAAAAGGACAATAAAGCTTAATTGTTTTCACTGATATTGCGTGGTCCGGCACCTTTCTGTGGTTCGACGAGTGGATCACGACTGGGAATCCACGCCGGGGGTGAGAAGCTTTCGAACCACCAGCAGCTCGCTATGGAGGCGCGAGGCCCAAGGTACAACAGGAGATTCGGGAAGACGATATCAGGAGGATGAGGAGCCGGTAATACAGCCAAGCAGCAGATGGGCAGAACGACCGGATTATCTCCTGGAGGAAACAGAACACTTCCTAGCCGAACTAGAGATGGAGCGGACTGGTGCGAGACCCTCTATGACTATCCGTCACAGCATTCCTGGTGCTGCTGTGTGAGACTGAATAGCTAACATCAACTCGCCGCCCTGGAACGGAGAGGAGGCACAGAGAAGGGGAAAGTTGTCGCATACCCCTTATCTTAGTCCAGTTGGGAGATCTTCAGAACTCAGTTCCAGATTGTGAGTGAACTCAATAGACGAAGCTATGAAGATAAAGGGGCTTAATTGGCTAACAGTTTAGGGGGGATGCTATGTCTGTGTTAGCTAGCCTACCGAGACTGAGGCGATGCGATTATTTCATGCTATGCGAAGCGCTAGCCCTCCGCTATTGAGAAGAAAACCAAACTGCAGTATCTACGTTTCAGTGAAGAGAGCAAGGCGAGTAGAGAGGCTGTTCCGTCTAGCTTACCCCGGTGCTAACTATGAACTGCAACAACGGATGATTACGGAACAATTTATTGATGGGCTGAACGACAGTGAAATGAGAGTACAGGTTACACTCAGACGCCCTGCGACAATGAGAGAGGCACTCACAACAGCTAACCAATTCAGATAGGAGATGTGGAGGTAGAACAGGATGCCTGGGTAGCCCCCATACAGGATGACCTGATATTGGGGGACCACAAAAGGTAATCTCGTTCTTGAAGCTGACCTTTTCATGCTAGGTTTTCTCCAAAGGCCCCGATGACATTGGCTGCACTTCAGTCGTCCAGAACCACATCAACACTGGCAAAGCTCGCCCGATATGTCAAGCCCCTTATTGCCTGCCTATCCACAGAAAAGCAGCGGCGGAACAGGAGCTGCAGAGGATGAGAGAGACTGGCATCGTCATCCCATCGTGCAATTGGGTATTTGTGACACTGAAGGAGGCCCTGGTCACCTCCCAAGTCCTAGCCTAGCCTTTACCAGACTACCCCTTCATGCTGGATACGGATGCCAGTGACAAAGGGGTGGGGACAGTGCTTTCACAGGTGACAGGGGGAGAGGAACGGGTGGTGGCATTCTACAGCCAAGCCCTTAACCAGCCTGAGCGCAATTACTGTGTGACACGGTGGTGAAGACTACGGGGCATTTCCATCCCTACCTGTATGGCCAGGCATTCACAGTCAGGACAGACCACGCCTCCCTACAGCGGTTGACCAACTTCAAACCACCTGAGGGTCAGGTTGCTCGGTGGCTGGAACAGCTCAGCCAATATCAACTTCCAGATTCAGCACAGAGTGGGGAGCCTTCATGGAAATGTGGATGCCCTTTCCCGCCGCCCATGCCTAGAGACCAACTGTCTACACTGTGAGGGAAAGAGAGAGGACGAGCATCACTCACTGCGGGCCGTGGAGTAGGTTCCTGAGGGGTTGGAGAGTTTAACGTCGAAAGACCTGGGTCAGATGCAGGCTGACAACAGTGAAATGGCCGAAGTCCTGGTCAAAGGGTTCTTCACAAGGTTTGGTATGCCTGACAAAATCCCCAGCAACCAGGATCGCAATTGTGAGAGTCAAGTCTTCAGAGAGATGTGCCGTCTTCTACACATCCAGAAGACATGCACAACGGTGACGAGATGGTAGAGTGGTACAACCGCACCCTCCTGGTTCAGCTGTCACTCTTCGTCCAGAAGCACCAGCGTGACTGGGATGACTACTACAGTTGTTGATGACGGCGGTATCGAAGTGCTGTGCACCAGAGTACAGGTTGCACTCCAGCTTCAGTTATGTTTGGCCAAGAACTGCACACTGTGACAGAGCGCCTGTTTGGGTGCCCTCCTGGAGAACAGCTGGGACGTGTATGTCCAGTGCATTCAGGAGCGGATGGAAAAAGAGTTCACGAGTTTGCTCGTAACCACGTCCAAGGAGAGAATCCAAAAGACAGAAGCAACAGTACGATACTCCCACTCGTGGATGGTCAAATGACCATGTGTGGCCACACTGCCCCTGGCGCCAGAGAGGAATATGCCCCAAACACTAGTCATTGGGAGGGGCCCTGCACTATACAGGAAGCCCTGTCCGATGTAGTGTATGTAACTCCATACAGAGAAGGAGAGAGAGAAGTTGAGCCAGAACCACCAGGGCTCTACACAACGGCCAACGACATCCAACCAGACCTTGGGGCAGAGCCATGGCAGCTTCGGATAGATCGGAGACAGAGGCACTTATGTGGATAGAAATGGATATTTACAGATTTGCTTGGTTCATGTATCTTTATCCTCGTGTACACGTTAACGTGACGTGGAAGTATAAATGCAGGCAGCTCTGCAAAGATCCACGCTGCGCAAAACTGTGAATTCAGTAGCACACCCATAATTAGCGTTATGAGCGACACCTGTGATTGTCCTACGATGACACCTCTGTGAAAAGGGTCTCTTGATTAGTAACTTAATTGTGGACTGAAATACCTGGTTACAGTGTTGGTGTAAATGTCACACCTTTGTCTACACAGTAAACCCTGCATGCTTTGTTCTTAGAACACCAATAAAGGTGATTGCACACTGCCCCCAACAAATGCAGCGACGTCTTTGCCGTTGCCTGTTGGTGGATGTTGTTGACAGTTTGTGCCAACATCTGCCAACTTCTCTAGTCGGGTGTTGGGTGTCTTTAACATATTCAGCCTTGGAATATTCTCACCGTTTAGTGAGAAAAATCACCATGAGAAATATAATGAGTCATGTTGGTATTTGGACACACATATACTGCCATTATATGTCATATGCCATACCATATATCCCATTGATTCTCAAGACATTAGTTACTGATAACCCTCATAGGAAAGTGCAATTTTTATGAAGCAATTTCCAGTCACACATAGTTGTGCTAAAACGCATTACCTTGAAAGTGCATGGCAGCTATAAATGACCAAACATCTAATTTAAACAATTCAACATATACATTTGTAGACATAGCCTAATAAAAGGAGAGCATGTTCTTATTTGAAAAAGCTGATGCCGACTTCCAGTAAGGGGGTACATTCAAATTAAAATTGGCTGGTGCAAGAGATTGGGGCACAATGCATATTCAGATGGTAATGCTAGACATTTGTCTGGGAAGCACTGGGCCATATAATTTGACTTGTGTGAGCCTGTCCTCAGTGCCAGCTTGGAATGGAAAGGAGGAAATTAAATGTTTATGAGATTATGCAATATATATGTATATACACAATTTGGAGCGCTTTGTGAAACTCAGCATTTCATTTGAAGCCCCCAACCCAACTGCCAGACCTCCTGACACCCACACAATCAATAAGAATGATCTGGCTGGATGTCCAAGACAGAGAAGATGTGAACTAATAAGTTTCCCAGATATTTCAGTCAATGTATGTTGAGGTTTACAAATTGGATTTGTAGTGCCAAGAAAGTTTCATTACATTCAGCATTTCCACAAGCATCAGGCTAAGAAACTAGTAGTAAAGAGTACAATATATATATATATATATATAGAGAGAGAGAGAGAGAGAGAGAGGGGGAGAGGTGTTTGTGAGTGCCTGCACACGGGTATGGTCTGTTTTGTGTGACTGGTAATAAAATCAGAGGACATTCATTTACATATGTATCGCATTGTTGTGTGCAGACGTACACAGTAGGTGTGCGTGCGTGTGTGTGCGCGCGCGCACGTGTGTGTGTGTGTGTGTGTGTGTGTGTGTGTGTGTGTGTGTGTGTGCACACGTGCACATCGCTGTACCCCCGTAGCCAGCGTGGCCTGATAAATCTGGCTCCAGATGTGTGTGAAGTCTATCTCTGGCAGTGAAGAATGTTGGCCCCCTCTTCCACTTTATCATGGGCAGGCAGCTCTGACAGAATCTCTGACACAGAAACCCCTTCTAGAAGGGAAGTGGGGACAGCACGGGCATAATTAGAATTAATGTGGGGATGTGGAATAAGGAAATGAGCCATCACAACACAGATCAGCTCTTTATTTCAATTTTATGCTTCACTCGTTGGATTTCAAGGTCCATAATAGATGGGTGTAGGACAAGCGGCTTGAGCCCTGAAATAAAACTCTGTCACTATATGTTCCTGAACGCAGAGACCAAGAGGCGTGGTAAACACACTGCGTTTGTGTAGAAAAGTGGTGCGTTTGTGTGTGTGCGCGTGTGTGTGTGTGTGTGTGTGTGTGTGTTTATAGATGGGACATTTCTCAACCAAGCTTTCATTTCAACAACAAAGAGATGAAAGACGTGTTATGTACAATGGTATAGATTTTACACATATACACAGGCAAAAACGTGATGAAGAGTTAGGTTTGTTATGAGATTGGCTGTGAGATTCTGAGTTCATTGATCACCACAGCGTGCCAATGAAGACGAGAGCTGAACAATAATAACAATAAACCTCCAAAAAGTTTGGTGTTGGCCACATACCAGACCAGAAATATTTAGTTTTGGATGGTTGTGTTATTATTTAGTAAATATGATCGTTGTTATTTGAGCAGGTAGAAAACATCAACCGTCATTTTTTTACACACACATATATATATATATATATATACACACCGTATATATAATATATTTGAGAATAGATAACTATTGTGTGTATTAGCAGTATGTACAATTCTATATTAACATGCTTTCAGTTTCAATGGCCAATATATGAACATGTTATGATTTAACTTTTAAAAAATAGACCTTCCCCGACTCTGTTGTGTAGAAGAGTGATTTCTATTATATTAGAACCTGGCCGGTTTTGCCGGGAAGTGCAGATAATAGCAAAAACGTCTCTTCTTTCAGAACCTTTTGATTTGTAAATGTTATGTACATTATATCCACTCACGCCACTCCCATTGTCTGTAAACTAACGTTTATTTATGATTATAACTAACATTAGTTTATGATTGTCATTGTCTCAAGGCTGCAGTTCACTTCTCAGCCAAAGGGGTCAGTAATGAGAAGGAATTTCTGAATCTTACACGTAGTCCCTTTAAGTATGTTGTGGAGTGTGTGTGGTTGGTGGCTGGTTTAAGATGCCTCACCTGGCCCGAGTCAGTCTGATTAGGCTCTGGGGCTGAGTGGGGCTGCACACCTGTGGTGCATTGGAATAATCAAGGCCCACAGGATAAACCAGCCATTGCCACACACACTCACAGAGAGTTCTGACATGTTAGCAGGTAACGCCTGCCCTGCTCTTACCAACCTTGCCAAATCAAACTGGTGTGTCAACCGTCAACATGTTCAAACTGGTCTTGTCTTGGTGTTGTCTATATGTGGTGCCTGGGTATCACACAATGCAATTTACATGTAATGTATATCATATTATCCTTTCATAACACACATATGTTCTATTTACACTAAGGAAAGTGCCCTCATACATTTTCAAAGAACAAAGATCAAACAACAGACCAAATTAATGAAATGGTGTATGTGTTTGTGTACACGGGTAACTATTCCACCAGTCCTCAATCATGACTGTAGGTGAGCTGCTACATTGATCTCAACCTATCAGTGCTGTTATTGTTCATACAAGATGACTGTGAAAAGAGGAAGCCCTGTTTACTGTTGTAGGAAACTAATGACTCAAATGAATGTGCTCCAGCTTGACCTGCACAGACATGAATGTGAACCAAGTGAACAAAATGAACTACCAAACAACTAAATGATCTTACTTTTAACCACCAATAGTAAAGCATTTGGTGAATACATTAAGACATTAACATGTACAAGAACTAATCTTCCTCACCATTATATTTAAGAGAAACAGTGGGGTGAAGTGTGTGCAGGTGCATATGTATGAGAGTGATCACAGCCCTATTAATATTACAGTTATGCCGCAACGACCAAAACGCCAGCAGAGAGACTGTCTTTATTATTATTAATATTCCTTTCAAAACCCCGGTGACGAGGGGGAAGCTAAATGTACTCTCTATAATGTCGAAATCTCAATGTCTTTAATCCTTTCGGCCCTTACTTGCCGAGGTCATACTCGGTTTGATTTCACTCCACATTTCAAAATTAGGGGTCATTGTTGCACATGTGTATGGCGCTGAAACCCCTGGGTCATGTAACAATACTGCTCAATCATCTGGAAGGAGAAGGGACAGAAATACCACAAAGCATCGAGAGAGAGAGTGTGTGAAAGTGAGCTGGAGGGAGGGAGAGAGGTGGGGAGAGGGAGAGAGGATAGCTCTGACTATACCAGATAACTCAATAATTAAATTAGCCTTTTCTCTGGCCCGAGCACAGTCAATAGGATTAATCTAAATAGAGCGAGTGGGAACCATGCTAAGGGAGGAGCACAAAGTATTCAGAAACACGTCTCAGCTGACAAAGGTAGAAATCCCTGACACAAATGTGCGTCAATAGTCACCCTTTATGGGACCTTTACTTAAAAAAAAAAATAGCTTGAGCACTTTGCTTTACACACATTTCCTCCTCGTTCATCAATGGGTGTCTTAGTAAGGACAAGCCAGCAAGGTGCTTCTATGATACATTTCACAAATCCCACAAGGAACCGCTCAACACGTCTCTCTTTTTTACCAAATTTGTCCTTTGGGTTACTGGTGTGCTAAATTCCTTTCCAGACAGAGCAAATAGTCTCTAGATTTGTGTGGGTCTGAATTTAATAATCCATTTTCAAAACTAAATCAAAATTAGTCTTTGGACCAAAAAAAGCCTGCAGATTTTATTCCTATTCTAAAGTGATGGGAAACCGGCGAACGGAGAATTGCATTTGAAAGCTTGGCAACGAACAGGACAACTGGCGAGCACGTCGATAACGTTTGTTTGAGAAAGGTCGAGACTACCATGTGCTTGAGCCAGGAACCAGGACTGACCCGGAGAGGGCACTGTACTTATCCTTGTTCCCAGAGCTCCCAGGGCCAGTGGCTCCAAGGGGCCCCCATGCCTCCTGTCCTTTGGGCGTGATCCAAAATGCTATTCATCAGCTAGCATGTCTAGCATCCTAAAGAAGCTAGCGTAATGGCACACGGACTACATTAAGATATGTGTTTATGGACTGCCATGTTGACAGCTTTTCCTCACGCATTCAATAGAATCCAGTATATGTCAACAAGGTTGTTTATGGTGCCTATGAAGACGCCCTGAAAGTGGTTGATGGACAGGACTTCCCATTGGGGCCTCAGACACGATGAACGAATAATAACTATGAATAAATAATACAACAATAATGGATGATAACTAAAGATGAACTTCAATTTAATGTTCAATTTATGGTTGATCATCACATTGTCTCAGTAATAAGAAGCCCATAAAGGCCATAATATTAGGCTTCCATGCCCAGAAATGTGCTTCTCTTTTTCCAGCTGTGGTTGT
>OMNO01014139.1:55516-66875 GCA_900303215.1 Trachyrincus scabrus | reverse complement strand
CCTTGTAACTGTAGAACGTAGCCCCTACATATAATAAAAAGAGATTACTTAGTTTCCCTGCATGGGCCAACCTCACATTGGACCGTCGGAGTCGGACCCGGGTACTTTCCCCCTAAACTAACAAGATAAAGTACATCTAAACTTAGCCATGTCCAGACGGCAGATTACAGCCAACCAGATGGTGATGGAGGAGGTCAGGATGGACTCAAGTTCACTATCTCGGGCTACATTCTTCCTAATAGTTTTAGACTAATGCTTGATCGTTCACTAAAGCTTCGAACTGCTTTGTTAGCAGTTGGTGGTCGAGGAGGAAGAAAGGAGCAGTCTGGAAATGGGACAAAATGAGGGCTCCTGTTAGGATGCACTGATGTATCCTCGGGCCCAAGACAATAGACAGACAATTTATAAATGACAGGAAATGCATGAAAGGTCTACGCTTCTTATACGAGGGAGCATACAAAACCTTGGCAGGCCAGCTTGTTTGTAGCTAGATCACTCAGCATAGCACTCGTTTTTCACACTTTCCCCCCTGAGGAAGACACACTTACATTTTATAAATGTATGGTTGTAAAAATAGATTAATAGATTACCACAGTTCTGTGTTCATGTGGTCTGCCAAACTTGTATGTTCCAATAATATATAGGCTATGAATTGTTTTTCACATATAATCTTAGCTGATGGAAATTATATTTGTGCTTGCCAATATAGTAAGGATGTATGCAACAAATCAATGTACTGTTAATCTTAAAATGAAAATACAACAATACACAGTATCTTTCAGACCAACACAAATGAGCTGTAGAAAAACACGGTTTATTTACAAAGTAATATAAAAAGTGAATGTTCCAGTCTTATGACCATTTACAATTTTAGATAGCCAGATTTTAGATATGTACATGTTCAGCACAATTTTGCTATGTACAGTATGTACAATACAATATCTAGCTATTGTATCCTTTATGTTATGACCAGGCTCGGTGGTTACAACAAAGATGAGAGTCCACACATGATGAAAGGATAAAGTAATATATTTATTAGAAATAATAAGAATATAACATGTAATCTGGATAATCAGTGGTGAGTGTTGCATATGGATGAGTGGGAAGTCTGCTGTGGGGATGTTGTATGGTGTACTGTAAACACAACATAAAACCAAACATAGGACCAAGCCCAAAAGGCACAGCAAAGACCATAAGGTACAAAGCCAACCTGCCTGTGTGGGAAGAGAGACCAACTGGCTGATGTGCTACACCGTAATCTGGGGCCACACTACACGATGCAGATTCAAACATGTTTGATTTGATCGGGGATAGTCTTTCCATGATCAGGTGGTGTGTGCGGGATGCAAATCGGCAGGGGAATTATGAACAGCCAATGAAGAATGTGTAGCCTATTCGTGAGGAGGAGCCAAAGAAAACAGGACATTTTTCAAAACATTAGCAACGTGCATGACACCAAAACAAAAGCTACCTGCATGATGCCAATAAGTCAACATCAAAGACAAGTGAGTGAGTGTAGACTTTACAGATGGAGGTTGACATCATATTCTTGGTTTCTGTCTTTTACGCTGTTAATGCTGTACTTTGTAATGGTGTCAACACATTGTGAGAGAATACACTGTCTCGTGAGTACGAAACTGCGTCCGTCTGTTCTCAGTCTTTAGATTTGTGTTCCCCAAAGATTAGTCGTTATGTGTGTGCGCAGTCGAGACTGGAAAATCATCACGTCAGTTGTTAAATGTGCGCTGCTCAATCGTTTCATAATGGTTCGGATTTAACAAATCACGTAGTGTGTCCCCAGCTTTATGAAGCCGCTGACGACCCTCTCAGCAACACCTAGTGGCGCCTTGGACCACATAGGCAACACGGGGGGAGCAGCAGGAGAACCAGCAGACAGAGAGAGAGAGGGTTGGCACACTTTACAATAATGACTAAAGTTTAAACATTGTACACATGCAATGACAGGGATTGTAACATTTTCACCATTCCTCACAGTGGTGGTCAGCCCCCATAGCTTACTGATACACCTCTGGTGAGCTTTGCACCTTGTTGCAAACATCAACCTCATGTGTTGCACTATGTTCACTACACACAAACAAGTCCACAAATAGTTCCAGGTTGTAACCCTCAAGAGGCAGTGGTGGTGGTGGTGGGGGGGCATCCTGATGTTGTGGGTTGTTTCTTCAGGATGCTGGTATGACCTTACAATGGAAGAATAGTGTTCAAATGATTAACATTGTTCAATCCCACTCCCACATAAACATCCATAGGATAGTATATACTGTAGGTATAATCAAGACAATCAACAATGACAACATTTATACCTCCAATATCTGCTTTGAATACATAAGTGTCTCGATTATATGGATTATGATCTCACTTGTTACCTGGTCTTTAATAAAATCTGAGAAAATGCATGTTCAGGCTCATAGTTAATATGAATATTATAAACAGGTCATTCATATGCAATGAACAAACTGATACTGCTGAGGTAAATGTAGTAATTACAGGACATGATTAATACAGCAGGTCAGTGTTCACCCTACACTGTGTAACTATGAGGCTGCTAAATATGTTGGCTAACTGGCCAAGATAAAATATGAAAAAATATAGACAACGTAAAAGTCCTAGAAGCCAGAAACGGAGATTATTGTACTAAGGGTTGGCCAGCATAGCGACACGCTACAACAAACTACACGGCTTGAGAATACTCACCCTCATTGTCCATGTAGCTGGAATTATACTCCTTTACTTACGGAGGCGACAAAAGACAACCGTACACTCCTATGTATATCAATCGCAGTCAACCGCGGAAGCTGTCTTGCAAACATGCATGGTGGTCACAAATAATGCGGAAGTAACGGTGGCTAGCGCCTATTGGTCACCAACGTCTGACAGACAATATTAACGGACCAATCACAGCGAACCTATTGCACCTCCCATTTATTTTTCACCGCCCACTTCTTTCGTAACATCCACTTCCAGAGACTTTCCAGTCTTGCACGGACTCAACCCTTCTCGGGTAGTGATGGGCTCACCCATAAGAGCCGGCTCATTCGGCTCCCAAGCGGCTCTTTGTTTACTCATTTTTTCCTATACAAAATGTGTTAATATTGGGTGTTGAATGCCACCCATTTAATGTGATGATTAATTGTATAGTAGTTGTATCTTCGTTATATGATGCTGTGTAGTATTTAATTGGATGAATTATACATGTCATGGCTGGACATTAGGCTACAGTAGGCTATTGAAAATGTGGCCAGTCAGTCGAAATTTGCCCTCAGATTGTTAATCATTTCTTGTAACATTTCTAAAAAAGTGCCATCACAGCAACTGACTTTACTGCTATATAATATATATAAAAACCAAACAAACGTCTTTTTCGGTTCTTCAGATAGGATAGTCGGCCCCCATAGTTCACCCAAAAGAGCCGACTCGTTCACCAATGACACATGACTACTCTCTGGCAGCTCAGCGGGTCGGGTAGTCACACCTCTCTTTATGTTTAAAACTGAATTTGCGAATAAAGTTGCAGTTAAATACTTCCGTACATTTGAGACCATGTGATATTCTAATTCACGTGAGTGAAGCAGTGTGACAAACGGCACACTTGACATTCCCAGAATCTTTGCAAGCAATACAATTCCTGGGTTTTCAAGGTAAGATGCTTGACACTTTAAGTATATATAATATGATATTGTACTGTATTGTTATCGTAGACGCCATAAAAGCATGTTCGCGACCCTTAATTTGTTATTTTTTTAAAGGACAGATGTCTGTCACCATGTTGGAAGAGTACCGAGAGAAAATTCGCACAGAACTCGACAGCGTAGTGAACTTCTGGCTGACTTATTCCCATGACACGACATATGGGTAAGCCACAATCGTATATATTTGTTGTTATTTCAGGTTAAACCAGTTGTACTGGGTTATGTTTAGGCCCCTCCTTCCACTAGACAGCAATTAGGGTCGTTACATGCACCTATATTAAAGTGTATACACTCCCAGAGCACGTTGCTCTTATAAGTTATCTAATTATTTTATTAATCGTGTTCACAAAGCCAAGTGCAAGTAGTGTATTCTCAACAGTGATGTCCCCAGTAACTGCGGTCAAGTGCGCTGCTGTTCATGATCAGTTTGGTCTTTTCATGACTTAATTTAAATACAGTTTTAATTGCGTCATTGTATTCACATTAGGGTGGGGGAATCGCCTGTTTGTTGGGAATCAGCAATCGTCACTCCGATTGTATCGAGGGTTATTTTTCTGTGCGCATATTATCCTTTACCATATTTACAGTAAATCGCTTGCATAGTCGGACATTGAGTGAATAAGCCAAAGCAGGTAAGAGTTGTCTAGCTTTAGAAGTTTAAAGGTGCTATATAGGGATGGGTATCGTTAAGTTTTTAACGATACTACTACTCTCATCGATATTGCTTATCAATCCGGTACTTTAACGGTACTCTTATCGGTTTTTTATTTATATACCTTCACAGAACAAGACCTCAAATACAATCTTCCTACGTGTGTTGTTCCTTCCACTACGCGATGCTGCTGAAAATTAACGTTTTGACTTGGTAGCACTGGTGCTCCCAACTTACAAAATGTAGCAGCACCCACCAAAAATGTAAGGAGCACCAACCATTTTTTTATTGATACAAAAATGTCAGTTTCTACAATAGTAAGAGTCCTGGTTTTGAATATGTGCACAAAAATGTAGTATAGGCCCTACTAAATAAATTAAATCCAGCTATCAAAAAAGAACACTCAACATTTGCAGTTACATTAAACTTAAACTCATGGAAATTATATTTCCATAATAAACAGGTTCAGAGCTCACAATGTAATTCTGCATATTTTAAGTATTCACCAATAATCGCCCCCACCAAAATGGTACATTCGCCTGGGAACACCCCTACAAACGCGCAATGGTAGTAGCCCCAGCCCTCACTCGCGCTGAGGAATAATAACTAAGTACTGGTAACTTGCAATGGAAAAGTTTATATTTAATTTTATCATGTTAATGTACCTACAAAGAAATGTTAATGAATCTGAACATAATGAATGTACTAACTAGCGAATGTACAGAGAAGGGGAAGTTCGACTGTCGCAATTTCAGTGGCTCGTCTTGTGTGAGACCCGCTTTACATTGAAGCTCTGCCGTGACCGAGTCTGACTCTGACCAAGACCGGATCCGAAAGCCACTGACTTCCTCCACACAGCACTTACTCGTGATATTGTAGTTTTTGTTTTTGAAGCGTTATTTAAATATTATCTGTTTTAACCAATTGAACCGTTTCAGAAATTAAATGAGAAAAAACGACGTCAACTAAATGTCCGTGTTGCGACAGCCCTATTTTGAAAAGTTACATGGTGGCGCTGGAAAGGCTCATGCGGAGGGGGCGGGCGGAAACAACTCTCTCCAATACTGTGAATTTGGACTGCAGTACCCATTTTAAACGCTCTGTGTCATTGTTACATACGGCACCTTTAAATCTAAATTGTCATCTGGAGTTGTCTATCATTGGAATTTTAAATCTGAATTGCAATCCGAAATATATCATCGCTTGTCAATACGTAATAACAATGAACGTGGCTCTTCAGATTTATTTTTTCTATCCGATACAGATTACTGAGGGAAAGTGGGCAGCTGTTCGCTCAGACTTGGTATATCGGCATGTAATACATGGTTATTATTCTATATCTAATTAAAACAGGATATTTAAATGAAGTCATGATAAGACCAAACTCATCGAACAGTGGCGCACTTGACCGCAGTTACTGGGGACATCACTGTTGAGAATACACTACTAGCACTTGGCTTTGTGAACACGATTTAATAAAATAATTTGAATTATAAGAACATCATGCTCTGGGACTGTATAAACTTTAATATAGGTGTATGTTGCGACCCTAATGGCTGTCTAGTGGAAGGAGGGACCTAAACATAACCCAGCTGGTAAATGACAAATGGTGAATTACAAACGTGTTGGTGAGTCATATGTGTTTTAATTAGGTGAACAGTGACTATTTACAATATAGACCAAGTCAGGGAAGGGAAAGGACCGAAGGAAAATCAAAAGAACTTAATATAACAAAACAAGTCTTCCTCAAAGTAGAGTTAAACAGAAATTAATGAAAGCAAAAACCTTACTACTCTCCACTTTGGGTGGCATCTGTGATCCATATTTGTTTCTTTCTCACTTGGGCCAATCATGTGGGTGGCATCCGAGGAAAGAATCTGCATCTCCTGGATTCTGTGGTGTGGATTTAAAGGGACAAACACAAAATGCAATACAGCGTCTTCCATAAGCGCCGACTGCCGGCTAAATAGCCAACTACTCACTCCTCTCTGACCGGCTACTTTTATGCCCGACATCATATAAATAGACTGAATTTCTGGAGTTGGGTGAACACTTCTATCTAGCCTCCTATCATAACAAGGCAGTTGATTTGTCGTCTATTTAGTCCATTATCATAACATGGCAATTGATTGGAAAACATGGCAGACGTTATTTGAAGTTAACTATAAATTAGTGTAGTCTCGTGTAAGTTTCTTTTCCATACCAGCGCTTCGAAGCGATCTCTCTACAGATGTGGTTGAAGCATAGACTGTATATCATAACATTGAAGACACAACAAGTAGGGGTAAAAGTAATACTTTAGAATAAAATTAATCAGTTAATAAAGTGACTTTTTATGATAATAAAAAAAGTACAATAGGCCAACAATTTGTGTGGAAAGTGAACCTGTCCCTAAAGTTAGAAGGGATCATGCAAACAAGAACAGCACAAAACTGAATTGAAATGATTGGGTGAATGGAAAAGATTTGAGGTTTATGTGGTTGAATGTAGTTATTATTAAAGTAAAGTTATTATTAAATCAATAACAAGCACTTCTTGATGAAACTATTGTTCTCCAGTGAGGTCCAAGTGAGAGTGTAGTAATGGTAGTGTCACAGTTCCAAATGTAATATTTTAGTGTGTCCAGTAGATGTCCTCCTTAGTTTTGTTTTGCCCTTTTTGAAATTTTTCTGTAACTTTTTTTTCTCATGTTTGCGATCGTCAAACCCGTCTCATCGCGTTGCGTTATAATTGGATAGTAACTTCATATCGAACTAATACAGACAATCCCCGTTAACCAGCCACGTAGATACAAGCGGCAGATTAAAAAACGAAATAAAAATACAGATATTCTCCTAATTCGGGAGAACTGTGGGAGAACTCCGGAGGACAGTGAAAACCGGGACTCTCCCAGGAAAATCAGGAGGGTTGGCTAGTATGTTTCCACTGCACATGGTTATTATAGCATATGTGGTTTTGGGTCGGACCGCGGATCTTGCGTTGACTGGTAGGGTCGGGTTGCGGAATTAATTGGCCATATATGTGCGGGGGGCAGGTATGGTATTTCACGTTGCGGGGCGGGTGTGGCTCTTGAAAATCAGACCTGTGCAGGACTCCGCTGGCTACTAAAAAAATGGAACACACTGCAATATATTGGGCTGGGAATCGCCACTGATTTTCCGGTTTGATTCCGATTCACAATGTCCTTATTCGATTCGATTTTCGAATCAATATCGATTCAGTTAGGGATATTGGAGTTACAATACCAATTTTGCATGGATATGAAAGAGATTCTCAGAACTAATGCTGGAAATTGTACAATGAACCCTCTAACCTGGTCCATTATTAAAAATATGTTACATTAACAATTAACCCCAAAGCAGTTACAGTTAGGCTAGCCCATTTCCAAACTTTGTAAAATATGAATACAGAAAATGCATACAATAGAATATTATTGTATTATACATTTTCTTAAAAATATCAACATGCATAATACAAACCTTAGGAGCAAAATTAACGTTTTAATATAAATTGTGTATGTTTTTAGTATTTGTTACCTATATTAATGTGACCTTTCTTATGATAATCATTGTGTGCCGATGAGGGGTTGTTATTATTATTATTATAAGTGAGTTATTATTTTGTTGAGCTGACGGAAATGCGTTGTGTGCCTTTTAAGACGCGATGGCATGTAAACATAGAGCACTGCAGAGTTTAGTTTGGACTAGTTGAGAGTGAAGCCACACGATTTTTCGACCATGTCAATAAGTTTAGACGTAAAGGAAGACTGTAAAGGAACGGGAATAAATGAAACATCACTTTAACAAAGGAGGAGGAATCAGTGGGATTACTGTTTATTGGAATGAGTCAGGGCAACACACTCTCACTCGTGCACTAAGGAAAGGAGAAACTGATAATACCATAGACCTTATGGATAATACACACCTACACAATACACACTGATTTAACCCAATATATAATCAAATGTAATAGTTGTGCCTGTGATACGCTCTGCACATATCCATATGCGCAGGCAGAAAAAAGGACGGCTATGCTGTTCTGGGGTCCTCTCCCGAGAAGCAGCACCTGTGGTTACTAAGCTTTGGATAACAAATAATGAGTTGGACAGTTCCATGGCCATTTTTGTATTGTGTGTGTATATAGAATACATGGTTAAACTGATTTTACTGCATGTGTCTCTGGATTGTTTATGAAAATGGTGCAATCGCCAACGTACACCTGTGCATCCGCATGCCGGTTATTGCATGGCTTATGATTAGTGAGAAATTATGTGTATAATGTAGTGTACAGCTTACAGTCACCTGTGGCTGCGTGCATCAGATGTGTAAGGTTACGCATGATAATAAGGGAGGGAATGACTCATCAATGATTCATCTCATCAGACATTTCCTTAATGTCAATGCGCCAAAAAAGATTGTTCACGAGTCCCAAATGTCGATGTCGAGTCTCAAGTATTTTGAGGACGAGTCTCAAGTCAAGTTTCAAGTCACTGTGTGTGAAAGTGCGACTCGAGTCCAAGTCGCAAACTCAAATCCCCATCTCTGTGTTAAAGACACCCGTTAGAGTTTTGTCGAGAGCTGGAGGAGGTGGCACGAAATTTGACAGAGGCAGCCGCCTCGTAATTCAAGAAAGACCCTGCAATGTAGTGCAAGTTGTGCCCAAAGGCTGGCCACGCGAGATTAACAGGGATAAAGCTTCAAGTATCCATGGGAAAAGGAATGTATTAAAAGATCGATCTCTGGATTTTATTAATCAATCATTCAAATGAAGATCGATTTGAATAATTCAGATACTTTTTCTTTTAAAGATCGCCATTGCAGCACTTTTGTCCGTCAAAATGTTTAGATCTAACATAGCATTAGTTCTCTTCCAATAATAATTTTTTATTTCCCATGATTATATGTAACTCAATTCCTGTATCTTAAGCCTCTATATTCTGTTTTTATTTGGTTATTATAATGCACATACAATAAAAACCCTGTGATTGTTTGAAAAATTTAGATAATCAAATATAGTCAATCAAACCAATTTGTGACGCCCAAGTAACATTGGCACAAGTTAAATATTGAAATGGCTCCACGATGCAGATTATCTAGAATTTGTTGTTTTGTTTTCTTCGTATGTGTAGAGTAGAGATCAAATTTTGACCTTTAATCTCTGTCCTCTTTATGTAGAGGGTTTTTTACCTGCATCGATAAAGATGGACACGTCTATGATGAATTGAAGTATGTCTGGTTGCAGGGCAGACAGGTAGGTTACTTCAAAGGTAGGAAAATAAATATTACATGCATTTATCACATTGTATTATCATGATTATATGCCCTTATTATATTTTAGGTATGGATGTACTGCCGTTTGTATAGAACAATGGAGCGCTTTCACAAGCAAGAAATTCTTCAAGCTGCAAAAGCTGGTGTGTGGATTTATTTGAATTCTTTCTTTTTTTTTAAACGTTGAGTGTACATTTGTTCATTTATTATAATTTTTACACATCAATAACTTTCTGCAATTTGGTATCATAAAAAACAAGACGCAATATATTTTTGTCATCATTACTTTATCCAAAACTCACAAATCTTATAACTGCATCTAATATTGATAATCCAAGTCTGTGTTGTTATTTTTACACCATCAGCATTGCTTTACTGTTTTTCATGGCAACTCACGATTGAACAAAGGCATCTTGGTGAACACCTATGATTGGATAACTGGGCGATTGCTTCCCTCTGGTGTCTGAACAGGTTGACCGGACACCATTTTGTAACACGATTCTATAGGTTGAGAGCTTTTGCAGGAATGGGTGAATCCACATCCATTTCCTCATTCATCCCATGTTCTTGATGCGCAACGCAAGATCCCCCTCCCCCATCCTCTCAATAGCTTTTGAAAATGCGTTACATGTAGTAGAGCGAGATCGCTTCAGTCTTTCAGATAATTTAACATTGTTTAGAGGCCATCGTAATAAACAAAACAGAAAAAAAAACACGTCCTTTTCCTGGAACTACTCGGTGCCCTTGTGAGGATTTATCAATATTGAAATGCCCAAGAGCTGTCGCAGACTCTGCAGACAGCTCCGACCACACGTTTTTGGAGCTCTGTCTGAATTGTTGTGCTCATAATCCAACTATGATTATGATATTGCCTACATTCCTGCAATTTTAGTTGTCGACCTTGGGTAGCTCTTTTATGTGTTTGCATCCCTGATTTTATGAATCAGTTTCGCTTTATTATCACCATATTAAAGATTACTTGTGGCTGATTTGTTTCAGTTTCGCTTTATTATCACTATCAAATATTACTTGTGGCCGATTTGTTTAAGTATATATTTACTAATAATTTAATATTTTAATAATAATAATAATAATAATTAAAGCTGCTAGCAGCCTCAAAAGGTATTCACACTTGTGCACCGCCGACCCCAGCGCCCGCCACCCGGGCGCGGGCGCTGGGGTGTGAAGTGTGAATACTTTTTGAGGCTGCTAGCAGCTTTAATTTTTTTTTTGCTATCTATACTAAATTTGGCACAGTTGTCAGAGGGTAATGCCTCTATAAGGATACCAAGTTTCAAGGCCCTGGCACCTAGTGAAGCAGAGCTTCACTCGGCCATTTGACTTTTTTTTTTAAATTATTCATAGTATTGTTAATCAGACATGTCAATAGAGCAGGACCACCAAATATTGAGTCATTTAGCCTGGTGGTTATTTAGAAGGAGATTTTGGAAGTTTTCCCGAAATTTAAGTACGTCCTATATACCAAGTTTCAGACATTTTCGTCCATCGGGGTGGTGGGGCTGAGCGTTTAACTTTGACCGCAAATTATACGCCCCCCTATGGGCGAAGTGGTGCATAGCGCTTAGCTGAGCACTTACCTAAATTGACCCAGTGATGTCGTTTTTTGAGCTATCTGCACCAAACAGATACTCTGTGAATACCTAATTAAAACTGCTCGCAGCTTTGAAGCTTGCAGCTTCAAAGGGATTCACCGTGTGCACCGCCAC